>JAPZDZ010000005.1:17435931-17446016 GCA_029783805.1 Acanthurus tennentii
TATATATATATACAAAGACCTCTTTTGTTTCACTTTTGAGATGGCATATTTTGCTGCTTTTATCTAATGACTTGAAAGCCTCAAGTCATAGTCATGTAAGTGTTTTCAAGGTAGGCATATTCTGCTTTTTGGATGGCAATCATCAGGCTGCGTGAAGAAAATATGTTGCAATCAACCAGGGAGGCTGTAGGCTAATCTGAAATTCAATCAAGAGACTTTTGCAGCTGTGATTTTGGTAATGTGTAATGTGTATTAAGGTGAAGTGTCCCTTTAAGTGCATGTCATTTAGTGTCAAAATGGATTTGATTCATGTTCTTGTGAGTAGAAAATATAATCTGTGTGAAAGATTAATGTAATCACTCTGTGTTGGCTATGAACTTTACTTTTCACCTCAATCATATAATGTTAGAAAGACCCCCATCCATGTCAACCTTTTAAAAAATAAAAGCAGTCTGTGATGTGCATGTATATATGTGGGGTGTGTATGTGTATT
This sequence comes from Acanthurus tennentii, assembly GCA_029783805.1. Taxonomy (NCBI): domain Eukaryota; kingdom Metazoa; phylum Chordata; class Actinopteri; order Acanthuriformes; family Acanthuridae; genus Acanthurus; species Acanthurus tennentii. The sequence goes on from JAPZDZ010000005.1 coordinate 17,436,425, forward strand.
GTCTTTGTGGGCTCTGTGGGAATGTACTAAGTGGTGATTTATGTGTGTTTTCATCACACACAAAGCTACCGGCACACAGACACAGACACACACACGCAGACACAGACACACACACGCAGACACATGCACACAGACACACAGACACACAGACACACAGACACACACACACACACACACACACACACACACACACACAGACAGACACACACACACACACACACACACAAAGCTACCAGCAGTTAGCAGAAAGATTTACATACATTGACAGAGTAATGCGCTGGGTGGTGAGAGCCTTATAAAGAGTGAACCTGTCCCTGAATGTGCGTGAGTGATGATAACAGACTCATTTAATTGCCTAACCCTTATACATACATACTTGTTTATTGGACATTGTGGGGACTCCTTACAAGGAGGGTACATGTGGGATCACTACTTTTTAAATAAAATAAAGGTATTATTTTAGGTCAGAGTTACCTTTTTAATTTGCCAAAATCCCGCAAATCGACTTTATATTTTAAAATTTCTCAAATTTGGAATCCTTGATTTTTGTAATGGTTTCCTATACTGGTGGGGTTGCACCTATTGTGCCTTCTGATGAACCACCACCGGGTAACACCTTTTCACATTTGTCCATAAAGATGATTAATATATATATAGGCTTACAAGCCTGTTAAAGGGAGGGTATTGTGGATAGGTTTTAAAACCAATGAACAACTTAAAGAGAATTTTGTGAATTTATCTTTAACTAATGCCATATTGCATTTGACTTCACACCATTTACTTTTGTGTTGTATAACTGTGTTGTATAACTGTGTTGATAAATGATCATTGCAAATTGGATTCTACTAAAAATACTTGAACAAGAGAGCTTTATTTTAACATTTAAGTACTTGACATTCAAAGAAAGTCACTGCCCTGCATTAAATTAATTTGTCCGATTTCCAATGTTATGCAATATTTTGAAAGAAGCAACATAAACATACTGTAAACAAATTTTAGAAATACCTATATTTTCTGGTTCTTGAAATTACAGTTGTTAAACTTGGTAAAACGCCTTAAATTAAAATTTTTTATCATGAAAATAATTAACTTACAGGCCCTCAACCTTTACAAAGGCAGTGTCAAATCAAGCTCAGACAACACTCTTAGATGTACTGTAAGCCAGCACTGTCCTTCAATAACTAGTACTGTAAAACTACCACATTGGTTAGAAAAACAGCAAAGAAAGGTTGTCCTGGTAACAAAATTATTCAACAGACAATAAAAGAAACATTAAATCTAGAGAAAATAACTGTACCTATTCAATCTTCCATCTGACAGCATAGATGTCACACCTTACCTTTGTTTTAAGAGTCCGGCTATTAAGCATTTTTTACATAAAATTTCACCCCTTCCAAACCCCTTCCTCGAGGTGCCTCTGGTGAAGTAACAATGCACTTGAGGTATTGGGCTTTCCCAGGAACCTTCCCAGAGCTGATATAGTCTATTAGTGTTTTCTCCACAGCCTGGATTTCTTCTTCCCTCAACTTCTTCCTTTTATTTTGAAGAGACCCTGAATGAAATAAGACACATTCAAATCATTTTAACTTTTGTCAGGTCACCGAGGATCACTTTGTGGTCACCCTTACAATGATTCTACAAAATATAAATTTCAACAAGTTATTGCGTTTTGATTGACAGGTTTGAACAACAGATTTTTATTTTAACATTACAGTGTTTTAAAATACTAAAACAAAATGTTCAGATGCCCTGCTGGTTGTTCTAATACATTTAGAACCTTAGGTTACAAATGTAAGCCTGGTTCTCTGATAACATGAGTGAGGTATCTCACTATGGAGGAACACCCTCTGCATTGTCCTTAGAATCCCAGGTGGCTGGCAGTTGTGACAACTGCATCAAGAGGAGGGACTTTCCTCTCCCTTTTGAAGAGGGTGATGCAGAGTTCATCAGCTCATTCAAATTAAGCACACTTCTTCCGTGCTTTACGCAAGCAGGGTGGTCTGGTGAGTTACCTCACTCATTGAGAGAACTGAGGTTACCTTTGTAACCTAAAGTTCTCTTTTAAAATTTGATATATCACATTTGGTATATACTGACTCCCGTATTATAGCTATGCACAGGCCTTTCTCCCTGAGAGGAACAATGGCTGCCTCTGGACACTTGAGAAACACCAAAGGGCTGAGGGAAAGCCTGAAAGGAAGGACCAGACACTTGTAGATTGTGCCTTGGAAGGCAAGTGTCAGGTACTTTCTGTGTGGGGCATATATTGGTTTATGGAAATATGCATCCTTCAGGTTGACAAAGTGAACCAGTTGCCTTGGTGCACATAATGCAGCGAAGTTGCATGCGTCAGCATTCCGAATGTGTACGACCTGAGGTGTTTGTTCAGAGCCCCAAGGTCTAGGATCTAGCAGAGGCTCTGCTCTGGAGGTATTGCCTGTAAAGCCCCCTTCATTAACAGCAATGCTATCTCCCTTTGGAGTTTTGTGCTGATGTGCACTGAGCTTGAGAAAAAATTACAGTGCACTTGGGGGAGAACTAAACAAATTGGAGGCTTTATTTTCTGTTTATTATCCTGAGCAACCGGGGTGATGCCCCACACATTTGCCAGCCCTCCTTTGCAGAAAGAAGTGGGGAGACAGCGTGGGAGACCTTCACTGTTGTAGTGCTGATGTGGCCTGTCACCCTGGAAAGTGGTGTTTCCTGTGGTGATGCAAAGGTTTTCATTTTCATATTGGGTTTTTTTTTTTGTTTGTTTTTTTTAGTGCCCTTGGCAACATGCCTGGTAGCACTGGTAGGACAATTTTATTGATATGATACATCTAAGTGCTTGTGAGACATTCAGGGAGAATGTGAATGGCTACTGCAGATGAACAGTCTCTCTTCCTCTTAGCCAACACAGGCTTAGGAATGCAGCTGAACTTGAAAAACAGCAAATTATTAGGCCCTCTTCTTCCTTCGTGCCTCCTGGGAGGAGGAGGTAGAGGCTGTAGGTTACCCCTCTGGGTCACCGCTGTGGCAAAGGATTTCTTCTGCTAGGGGCTCTTGCGTGGTGGGGGCTGGCCTTGGGCCAGCCCTTGAGGAGCTGGGCGCCTGGGAATTTTAAAAGCTGTGTTGCTGGCTTGCTGTGCCACAGCTGAGGGAAAGATTCAGTGGGCGATTCAGCAGGGATGACCTGCGGCTTCCTTGGAAGGCAAAGGTGCAGGGCTTCTCCTTCTTCCTCCTTTTCCTCTCACCGCTTTTGCATCGTGGTCACAGTGGGGCCAAACAACCTGCTTAAGTCCATGCCCTTCCTGTTAACTGGTCAGCGCACTTGGTGAGGTGGAGACAGTAATCAGTAATGACACAAATTTCCTCCCAACTCAGTAGCTGGTAGAGTAGTCATCTGCTCCTGCAGTTCAGTCTGATATGCCAGAAGTAGAAAGGCGGCATTGATAGCTTTCACACACTTGGCAACAGACTTGTAAGTCCTCTAAGTCATGGAGGACGGTAGGTAGAGGAAGACATGGACATCCTGTGAGTTGAATGCAGGTGGAAGGCAACCAGGATTTGACTAACAGTATGTGACAAAAGCCTTTTTCTTTCATTTCAAGAAAGTCAAAGGCTGAAGCCCCTTGGGCAGGATTTGGAGCAGAGAAAGGAATTTTCCAGCAGCAAGTAGCCTCCACCAAACATTTAGGGGAAATGGGTAGGGACTGCCTGGCTCCCTCTGGTTAACTGGTTACTTCTGGTTTTCTAGTTCATTTTTTTCCTCTCAGTAATTGATTACATACAGATGATTGTAAAGATACAGGTGAATATGAAGATGTATATCTCAAGGTATAGGCATTGAATGGATACTTGGACACTTCCCCTTCTCTTCTATGGTTAAAAATTATCACTCTGCATAGGGTAATTTTCAAAAGCTCTGCCCAGTGCTTCCAAGGGTCTTCCTCTGCTTTTGTTTGCCATTCCTTCCATTGTGTGTCAAGATACTGGTGCAGTTTTTTCACATCCTCAGCAAAGAAAATAAGTTCTGGAGCATTCCATTTCATTTATTCAAATTTCTGAGGGCCTGGGACAAAAAACATTCACTCCTTGTCCTGTCACATGGTTGTTTAAACACTCACATTTTTCAACAACAGCCTCATCATTTGTCATTACTATTTCACATTCAGTAATATTTGACATCTTCTTAAGGTTGTGGCCTAACTTTAGTGCCAAAGATGGTGTCTTGTACATCGTAGTTTCATCATTAAAGCCAGCCACAGTTTTAATGACCTTCTACATGAGGTAAATAAGAAGACATGAAGAATCTGACACGTCTTTCAATTGCCACTTCTCTTCCCTTGGCGAACTACTTGCCCTGTCCCATGCATCTTTTGCCTTATGTATTCAGGTTTGTTACATCGTGTCCATGCTTATTGTCCATGCATGTTAAGCACCATTTTCCACAATAGTGCATTTGCATCGTCTGGCACAGCACATGCACACAGGATCTGGACTCTAGTCCTTGGCTTCAAACCCTCAACTGTACTGCTTAGGTGACATCTCTGCATGTGCCTCGATTATAACTTCCTCTTGAGGTAACCCTCACAGTTTTAACACTGTAGGTAATACCTTACTTTTTACAGGTACACTTGACTTTTGATGGGGTATCATCATTCTTTTTTCTTCCTTAAGCACTTGATTATTGTGGACATGGTTCCCATTTTTTCCTCAATAAACTGAACTGTATTTTTTGCTCTTTGGACCTTCTTTGGAAATTGAATAGCTCTTGCCACTTCTGGTCCATCTTTGTGTTTCCATTCCAAATGAAGTGCCATTTTGCTTAAAAGATTTGAGCAAAACACACAGTAGAACTTTTTGTTGTACCATCTCCTGCCTTGTTTTTTCTGCAGCGTCATGACAGTCACATCAGAAGTATCAGGTGAAGAGGATTCTCTTGAGTCACCTGCTGCCAGGGACAAGGATCATGTCATACGCCTTCTCTTGGGTGGTTGCACATCTATATTCTCAAAGCGGATGTACATCTCATCCGCTTATCCTTGTGGTGCAGGTCTTCTTTGGCTTAACTGTTATTGTGTGGGAGCTGTCTGTCACTGTCTGTCTCTCTGGGAGCAGTTTTATACTGTCTGTGTAATGTAAAGTAATGGAAAAGAATGAGCTATTAGATGAAAGGTGGAAAAGGGGTTAAACTCCTCTTTTATTCATGTTTTCAAATTCTCAATTAGCATCGGAAATACTGTAAAATAGCTGCTGTTGTGTTTTGCTGTATCAACTAGTCTTTTGCCATTGTCCTGCTGGTCAAATCTCCATACCCTTGTTATATTCAAAGTGGAATGTCACTTTTCTAGCAACTCTGTTTTTAATTTATTGTTTTATGTTCATTGTGCTAGGAAGAAAGGAAGAGAAGTCTAAATAATATGAGGGGACTGCTCAAAGCTCTGCACTTTTTCTACAAGAGGTACTTATTTATTTAATGAGGAAGAAATGTGGCCCTGTTTTCTTTTACTCAGGCTTTATGCTAATTGTGCTAACTATAGGATTAGTTTTATTTATGACAAACAACTTTGTTCAGGTATGCTGTTTGAATGTGATTAACTATTGTTGAAATTATGAGAAAATTATTTTATTTAATCAGAATAGGGATAGGCTATTGGATTAAACATATATATTATTAAGGTTTTTCACCAAATTCAGTCAGGCAACTAACATTAGCTATATTCCACTTTTCAAATTGGCGAGGCATCTTCTTTTCAGCTTCCGAATGCTTTGGTCTGCATGAGCGAACTGCTTGTAAACTGGTAAACTGTAAGAGAGTAAACTGGTGGTGCGAGGCCCTTTGCGCTAATATTTCCATGCTCACGCGCTTGTAGAGAGAATGTTTTTATCGAATTCAAGGCTCCCTTCAGGTGTGTGCACGTTCGCAGTTCACTTCTGGTATACCTCAATGTCCCCCCCCCAAAAAAAAAAAAAGGTTGTCATCGGATTCACGTAAGTTACCTATTTTGGTTTCAAAATGGTGAATTTCACCGAATGGTGAGTGATTTTCATGCCTAAAAAAACATTTTGAACTTAGAAAAAAAGACATTGGTGATTGAGTACGCCGCAGCTGAATTGATGTCTTTAATTTGCTGTCTGGTAAATGCTCTGTTTTCTTCAGAAACTTTTCTTTTCTTGGAACTATTCATGGTTGGCCTAGCGGGGGTTGAAAAACTCAATGAATTGCGCACCGGCGGGTGTAGCATATGTCACGTTTGTGACGCATATTTTGAGTGACAAAAAAAAAGAGAAAAGAATAACCAAAAAAAACATGTTTTCTTTTAATGTTACAAGAGCACCATAATCTTCAAATTTAGAATTAAATTTAAAAAAATAAACTAAATAATATAAAAGTAATTTGAAGTAAATACTCATTATTTATTTTCCAAAGACACAGGGAGCCGCAGCAGAGCGATGAAAGAGCCACATGCGGCTCCGGGGCTGCGGGTTGGCAACCCCTGGTCTAAGAGTAAGAGAGTGAATAAGAGATAGAATTAAAAGTTTTCTCTTTTAAGTTTGGGTTACATTTTAGAAAGAAGTTGAGGCTTTCAGGCTTATGAGCTGGATATACTCCAAAGAGGTACTGACATTGCATGATGTACATTTTACTCATACTACATCAAGTGTTAAAGATGATCTCAAGACGTTATTACATCATGACATCATAAACAAACAAACAATTTAGGTTAAAATGTAGGTCACAACATTGTAAAATGCTTAAAATGCTTCTCATCTTCTGCTGAATGACAAGAAGATCTTATATAATTGTCCCATTGATGCAGTGATATTGTGATAAACACTCTGTAAACTTGATGTTCAGTTTTGCATCACAGCTACAATGTTTGATTTAGCGTCACAAGCTCCACTCCTGCTAAGTGTAACAAAATTGAAGCTGCTCTCTTTTTTCAGTATTTCAGTTCACAAAAAACCTTATTTTAAAAGGGTGAACTTTTTATCCTTTTGGATAGGAATGGTTAGGGATTTTTTTTTTAATTCTTCTTTTCCATGGGTTTAAGGTGACGTGGTGAAATTGATTGTTCTCCTTCAGCTCTGAGCATGTAAGCTGTCTGGGGGTCAGGAAACAACCTTTCAACAATTAACCCTATAATCCCCAAAGTGGTTACAGACTATAGTCAAGTGACTGGCTCAAGCAGCAATTCACAATTTACTCTCTACACTTACTTTGATTGCTTTTAAAGTTAATATTTTCAAAGTCATTTTTCTGTAATGTAGCACAGTGTTAACATTGTCATTATGACATTGCTGATGATGAAACAAAACTAAAAGAGCAAAAAATACAAAAACTAAAAACAACAACAAAAAAAAAAACAATAAAGAAACACAACAGCAAACCAGGAAAATGGAAACAGAACCATGGACTACACTGAGCTAGGGAGACAAAGAGCCAGAGAATGACAACATGGGAATGGTAAGGTAGTCACAAAAGAAGGCAACTTGACAAGGCATGGGTAGACAAAAGGCATAAAACAAGAGTTACCAAAATAAAAGAGGAAACACAAGGGAAGATTGACTACATTTGCAAAAACAAAAGAAACTTGACACTCAAATACCATAGAATCTAATTGAACTAAATACACAACCATGACAAAGGAATCAGAATCATTAAAAAAAAAAAAAAAAATCAAGCATTGTTTCGTAATTGTGGCCCTCTAAAACAGGCTAGAAGTTCATGTACTAGTTGGAGATGTGATACAATATATTTTCCCTTTTTCCTGTTTTTTGTACATATATTTAAGGGTGTAATGCATTGCTCCAGGTTTAAGACTGTCAGCAAACAGTTACTACTGTATGGCATTTTGACATGATAATCACTATCAAAAAGCTTAATGTGTGTAGCTTAATTGCCTGTGAGAAAAACTATTTGCATGTATGTGAGAGTAAACGTGTTTATGGATGTGTGCACAATCATTCGCATCTGACAAAAAATTTAAATCTATTGTTGATTGATTGATTGAATTGATCTATTGTTATGCGTAGAGCTTCTTTAAATAAGAAGAATTGATTGTATGTGCCTTTTTACATATATTCTTGTTCTTGCGAGTCATTGTGGTCAACAGTAGAAGAAGTCGTACAATTGTCTGATTCAGAAGTAATTTAGCCAAAGTAATCAGAGCAAGGGAATCCACAGTTTGTGGTCATTTTAGTGTTGGTATGTTAAGCCCCAGCCTGCCATGCTGTTGTCCCCTCAGTTGACTGCGTACAAAGGCAAAGACACAACTTAAACTTTCAAATGAGAAAATGCATGTTGAAACAGGGTCTTCTCAACTGATAATCTAATTATCCCCTCTAAGTTGCCAGTTCAAGTGACCATGTCCTAATTTAGAAAACAAGGTCCATAAAAAGTTTTTTCTAAGTTTGGTAGTGGAACGGTAGTGCCTTTTGTTTTTGAGTTTAATATTCAACAATGGCATGTGTATAAGTTTTGCTATGTACCAAATTTTGGTCTTACAAAAATCAGTTTGAATCAAAATGTTCCAGTGGCTTAATACGTTTATTGATTAGAGTTGATGAATGGACATGACTCTAGTTATTTGTTAGTTGATTATGAAAATGTATTCTCATAAGCTTTGTTAAATGCACAATTGTTATTTATCAAGAGATCTTGAGGATTTGGATTCTTACAATCAAAAAAAAACCAAAAAAAACAGCTGCTTAGAAAAACTAGTTTGACACTAGGCCTGCATGATTCATAACAAAAAAATGCAATGAAAATTGAATTATTTCTTTCAGACATAGGCTAGGCCTCTCAAATGGCCCTGGATTAGATCCTGAACATGGCACTTAAAGATTCCACACCACCAAAGTCGTACCTATTTTCGGAACGAGGTCGGTTTGGTTGGTGGGCTGATTCTCGTCACTACTACCTGGGCTTTCAGCAACATCCATTTTGTGTTCATTTGTTCACTGAGTTTTCCTTGCGATTAACAGTATTTCGGCAATGCCGCAGTCCCTCCTCAGAAACTTTCAATTCAACTATTTGATTCTGCGTGCCGTGGAACGTGTGACCAAAAGGTGCGAGAAGCCTTGCTGCCGGCTCTTGGAAAAAAAAAATCTACGTAATTTAGAAATGAAATCGCATGTAGGGGTGAATTGACATCGAGGTTCTAAAACCATTAATTGTGCAGGCCTATTTGACACTGTAGCGTAGGCTTTTACCAAAGGTATCAAATCTGTTTTAAATAAAGTCGATTGTTGGGCGCCAGACAGGGAAAAGATAAACTGACCTGTCAATTAAAAAAAATAACCTTTGGATTTATTCATCCGACTAGCCTAACCTGTGCTACAGAAGTGGAAAAAAAATACATAAGATACTCAAAGTCAATATAATTTATATTCAAATCAAGAAAAGAACATTTAAATCATTCAAGTTATCATTTGCATTGAGTTATATTCAAAAAAAATCATTCACATTCTTCAAAATATCATTTATATTCAATTCATTCAAAAAAAATCATTCAAATTCTTCAAATTATCATTTATATTCAATTCATCAAGAAAAATCATTCAAATTCTTCTGATGAAAAAACAAAATTTATATTCACAAAAT
>JAPZDZ010000005.1:17469254-17482360 GCA_029783805.1 Acanthurus tennentii
TGGTTAAATTCAGGGTCACAGTGCATGTGTGAAAGGGGCATAAGTCTCTTGAAAGTTGCCTTTGACAGAGTGTTTAAACTAAAGATACAGCAGATAACGTAGTCTGTCTACAGTGTATTATTTTGGATAATAAGCTGTGCACTCACTCATTTTTCAGATGAGCACCAATTAGAGTGTTTTATTTTATGTGTAAGTGTGTTGATTTGTGTTTGAATACATTAACCTTTAGCAATATTGTACATTGGTTTGCCTTCCATTCACTTCCTACATTTTTAGTGCTCCGCACTTTGAAGACAATCTCAGGGAGAAATGGGAGAAAGAGAGAGGGAGAGAAAGAGAGGTAGATGATAAATAAGAAAAGGGTGAAATGCAATGAGAGGAAGAGAGTGGTTTGGTAATGCACATCCTCCTTTTTTGTTATTTCTCCTCTGTGTCTCTGTCTTTCATGGCGAGGATCACTGAAGTGGCAGGTGGATAAAGAGAACACCTGCTCTCTTCATCTCTCTCTGCATCTCTCCCACTCTATGTGTTTGGGTCTTTTACTCTGTCTCTTGTTCTCTCATCACGCTCCCTCTCTCTTTTCTCAAGTCTCACCCATTTTGTCTCTCTCTCACCCCCCACTTCATTTTTGCAGCAATGCTGCCTGTCAAACATCTCACACAGAAAATAAAAAAAGAAGCACAAATGGATCTCAAGTGCTTGTGTGTGTATGTGTTTGTGTGTGGGGGGTGTGTGTTTGTGTGCGCGTGTGTGTGTGTTCTTGTGGGAGTGTTAGAGATCAGAGGCACAGCGGCAGGAAGGGATAGAGGGAGGGGTGCCTGTTATTTTCCCTCTCATATTAGTGCTATTCATTAGTCCTGTGTAATTAATTCAGAGACTTATCCTTCCTGCATTTTACTGTCTTGCTTTCAGAAATCTCTCCCTCCCTTCCTACCTTCTTTCCTCTGTTTCCCCCTCACTGGTTTCATGTTTTTTTTTTGTTTCTCCAATAATCAGTTTTTTGCATAAGCACCAACCTTTAACAGATGTTGTTAACAGACATTCATGTTTACCAGACGGTGTATCCTAATGACATTGATGTTTGCCTGAATTATTCTTTTGCACCACAATAAAGTTTGGGTACAGTTTTTAAATCCTTTGATTTATAACCAAAACTAAAGAGAAAAAATTAGATTAACAGTATGTACGGTCCGTGTTTACGACTACTTTGGAAATGTTTGCATTCAAACACATTAAACTTAGATGCTGAACATGACAAACAATACATCAGTATGTAGCATTCTCTTGGGATGCATCTTAACAAGCTGTTGTTAGCATTTAGCTCAAAGCACCGCTGTGCTGAAGGACAGCCTCGTTGAGCTGCTTGCTTATCTGTAGACTGTAATTTTTGTTCCAAATCCATGCTATCTGTGTACAGCATGTAATATTCTTATCTAATCCTTGCAGATACCACAGTTAACCATTCACACAACCATTTAAACAGGAAATGATACAATCCTAATACCATGACACGTCTGTCAAATTGCTACCTGAAGTAAAAAAAATAAAATAAAATATTTTTTAAAAATTCTCTGTTTTCTGAGATGTCCCTCAAACTTTCTTTCATTTTTGCCTTTCTACTGCTGTCTTTTACCCATTATCTTTTCAAATCTACTAATAACCTCCTTCATTCCCTCTCCATCCTAGCTTTCTTACTCTTTTCCCTGTTCTCCCCCTCCCTTTGATTTTAAACCCTCCCTGCTTTGCACTCTTCCTCTGTCATCATCCTGTGTCTGTCCTTGCAAGACAGAGACAAGGGAGATAGAGGGAGAACTTGTTGTTGCACTTTGCATGTGTCCCCTGTCTCCACCCACCATCATCAACCACCCTCTCTCTCTGGAGTTTATCAGCATCTGTACCGCTATCAGTACATGGGGGTTTAGGGATGGATGGATGGTCTAGAGAGAGAGAGAAGAAGAACAAATGAGCAGACTGTTAGAGACAGGGGGGAGAGGGAGAGAGAGAGGAGAGTAGAACTGAAGAGTACAAAACTTAGTTCAGACAAACTCACTTAGAAAACACAGCACAAGCACACTCACACACAAAGACACACACACACGCGCACAGAGCATGGAGAAGGTCAGGGGAGGATTAATGGTTGTGCTCTGATAGATAAACTAATCAAACAAACAAAGACTTCAACACGCACACACATTAAAACACAGACAGAATGTAAAACAGACACACACTTGAAAAACACAGACTAGACAGAGGCATTGAGAGATTGAAAGAGAGGAAAAACCCATATGGATGAATGACACAAAATAGTTTTTACACACACACACACACACACACACACACACACACACAGAACTGCAGTTTTTGTTGACTTTGAAAAGAGTGTTGGCATTCCCTTCTGTAAGTGTTGGGTTCACAGACATGGATTAAGTCCTTGACAAAAAAGTATATTTAGCACACTGAATGCAGCCATGGAAAGTGATGTGTCAATCTCAGGATGCTGCTTTTCAGACTTCTCCTCAGGAGACACACACTTTCAACCCTGTTTTCTTTTTCAGATGTTTCAATGTGTTTGTATTCATGTGCCACCACCTTTTTTGTGTGTGAAACCTTAAATACAATTCTATTATTGTTTTCTTTTCTCTTTCTCTGTGTCACAGCCCATTGTTTTACTTTTTAATTTGTGTTTACATTATGTTTTGTGGCCTGTGTGTGTGTGTAAAATTTGTTTTGATGCATTGAACTTTTTTTTCCCCCAAATGAATGTTAGCTCCTGTAACAGATTTGTCCCTGGCTGGTTAATCATTATGCAGAGTGTCTTTGAAGCCAACAGAAACACTAAAAAGGGAACTTTCAGTCAAGTTCCCACAGGATTTTTGAGTCAGGAAATACCGATTTTTTTCCCTTCTTAATTAAAAAATAATGCACTTAACCTATGATTATAATATTTTAGAAAATTCTTTTATATGCATTGTATCTGTCTTTTGACTTTTTGGACTAACACTTTTCATAATGACAACAGAATAGTACATCAATTTTGAAGTATACAATAGGCCAATTTTGTACACATTCTAGTCCAATATTACCTGCAATTTTATTTTCCAGTAGATGTTACATCAAAACTGCGCTTTATTTTAGTATGACAGAACTTGCACCTTTAATATTTTGAAATGTATCCAGATAAAATTTCTTGTTTTCTACAAACCGAATTGATGTTTGTGATATGTGTGTGTTTTTGTGTGTTTAATTTAATGTGTGTGTAGCCTGACCAGAACAGTGGAGATCCTTGGAGAGGACAGTCCCTTGGGAATCCATGTGGTCCCTTACTGCTCATCACTCAGTGGACGGTGAGTTGCAGTCACCGTAACACATTAAAAAATCTATGCAAACTAAACAAGCGCTACCCATGTGTGCATCCCGATTTTGCCCTTTAACCTCAAAATTACCAAGTGTTTACTAGCTAAAAAACATCCTGGAATTATAATGATAAATAGATAAATATTTTGAATCTTTGCAGTAAACAAACATTGCAACCACTAATAAACACACACTCACACACAAACACTGTGAACAGAGGGTAAAAAGAAAAATTGTACAGCTATGTAGAGTTTTACTGTGTGTTTGTGACAGTCAGAGTGGATGGGGATTTCCTAAAGGAAAGCAGGATGAGCTTTTGTGGCTGTTCTCATGACTCACCTGACCTCGCCAGGCTCCTCCTTAAATTCCTCTTTTTTTCTTTTTTCAGTTCTTTCCAGGAAACCTCCTCCATCTCTCTTCACCATATACCCTCTTACCTTTCACCTCTTAACCTAATCCCATACTTTTGCAGCTGAAATCAGTGACATTCCGTCTGCTTTGTTAAGCTGTGTTTGAACCGGTGATGAGAACAGATGATACCGACAGTTTTTTTTCAGTCAGTCCTACCGTTCTGCAAAGTTGAATGCCTTCATGTGTGCCCTTTTAATAACCTTTTAATCATCATGTCTCCTTTACTTTCACATCTTGTTAATGTGTATGTGCTTGGTTGTCATGTTGCCTTTACAGTACCTCTCTGTCTTATCTGTAAACCCTGTGCTCCCAGGTTGACTTTTATCAGTTCAAGTTGTATCATCTAATCCTGATACAAATCAACAATGCAATTCAAATAGACAATTAGTGGATATGTCTAACATAGCAGTGTCTTGAGTAAACCGTATGGGTGGTCTCTGTGGACTACTTCAGTCACAGCCTTTTGGGACTAACAATGAAAGTCATTCAAGAAACTGTTTGTGCTTGTGTATGTAATGCAGTGATGGAGTATCCCTCGCCCCCCCTCTCTCCCACCCTGTCAGGTCTCTTGGTCTCTACATTCGAGGTGTGGAGGAGGAGAGTCGCTCAAGAAAGGAGGGCTTGTTCCAAGAGGAGGAGTGCATTGTCAAGATCAACAACACTGACCTCATGGACAAGACGTTCAGCCAGTGAGTGTGCAAACTGTTTGTGCATGTGTGTATGGATTAATGTTCCTACTAATTAAGAGAGGTAAAAAAAAAAAAAATCTATAAAGGTTCTGTCTCCACACTAATACAGTATAGTTAATTGGGAACCAAAACTTTCCTCATGGCTACCATGGAAAAACAAAAAAAGAGAAAATAAATGAAATCTAAACTAAAAATGATTTGTCCCGTTCACAAAATTATCTTTAAATTGGAAACAGGAGCCCTGAGTGTATATGTGAGTTGATTCATTTCATGTCTTAAACCACTTGAAGTCAGATCTGGCCTGTCTTTTCTTCCTGACTCCCTGCTGTTTTTGCTTCTGTGAGCCTTGTTTTCCTCTCCATTGTCAGAGGGCTTATTTCACTGTTGCTCTGCCATCACTGAGAACAGCAGAGAAGACACTTGGCAGATGTTTGAAGAGCATTGCTTCCAAATTCATCTATGTGTGTGTGTGTGCGTGTCTGGTACAGCTGGTCTTTAAATGTCTGTGTGTTTCTCAGAAGAGTGCGTTTGTTGTACTACTAAAGCACCAGAAAAGAAGTACATTAACATGAGAGTGTTTGGGGATGTAACATGATTACAGAGCATTAAAATGACAAAAGACACACCTGTAAAAACGATTGCCGCAGATTACAAGGACTGATGCGGATGTTATAACGGTTACAGCAAATTACAGGGTCTATACAGTCTACACAATAGTCCTTGTCCAGCGTACAGTGTGGTAATAAGATTATATGTGAGGTATTTTATGCTGAACTGTAGGTAAATGGATTATCACCACAGGGGGGTTTGCACCTATTGTTCAAAGACATGTGCATAGTCTGGTGTGCACTCACTCACAAACACCCACACATACACATACGCTAAGTGTAACCTGTACACGCAATAATTAAAAACAAAGCATGTGGACTAATACAAACAGATGACAATATGAATAAAACAAGGTACACTTAAATCTTGTGTACATGTCATATCTTACCATTGAGAGGTTGAGCATGCAAAAAAAATATAAAGACACACACACATACACACAAACTCACACACAAACACACATGCTCTTGCCAGTATTGTTCTTTTTTATGGCAGGTGTATTGAGATGAGTAGCTTGGTCCAGTTAAATATGTGTAAGTAGGCCACTGAAAGTCCATTGATCCTGAGGAGTGCCATGTCCACGCACACGCATGTGCACGCACACATTTGCACACACACTTCCATTGTCCCAGCTTGGCAGCTGTATTGAGGTAGCCTGCTTAATTAGAATATCTTCTTTACACAAATGTGACTGCACACATTGTCCAATAGGGAACAATAATGATATTATCTGTGCACAACGACATCAACACACCCAGCTTTCACATCTACTTTCATTGTTCTGTATTGTGGTCTTAATACAATGAAAATTACTATAAGTGTCATTCAGTAAGGTGTGACACAAGCACTAGCTTAGACTGCCAAGTGTGCATAACAGTTGCAATAGGCAGATTCTCTCTGAGAAGAATAAAGAAGTCGATGCCATTTATCCCCAAACACACACATTCACATATGATGCATTTTGTTTTATTCAAATCTTAGTGCATCAATCATACAAATTAGCTGTTTGGTTTACACGCAAAATAGCACAAATACATTAAATTACCAATAAAGTTTCTAAATACTCAACATACAGTATTTCAAGTGCAGTTTAAGTGTTCCAAGTGTGCCATATTACATATATTTACTTGAAAGCCTCAGCCTTAATAACAGGGATCAGGCAGCATATACACAAAGGAAAATAGTTTTAAAACAGAATCAGCTGATCCTAAATGTTCAATATGTACACTTTTACAAACTGTTGATTTCCTTTGGCAGTTCATTGATTGATAAGTGTTAATTATTAGTATTAATTTATAAGGAAACTTCTCTACAATGCCATTTTTTAAATTGTTTTTATGGACGTCTTTTCTCTTACATTAATATGAAATTTTAAAATATTAGTTACACATATCTAATGTATATAAATGTATTCTATGTACAGCAGTGCATACATGCATTCTCAACATAATCCACAGTTACAGGAACATTATAATGAGTATACATCGAATAATAATCTAGGCGGGAAATAATTGGAGTGTAATTTAATAAAATTTAAATAAACTAGATTTTCTCTGTCGGTTATCTAAGGTGAATGATGGTGTGCACCAATCGCCACTGACACAATGGTCCCCCTAATTTACTTAACATAATTTGATATGAGCTAATTCTCTGCAAAATTGTCTCTTTTATGGATCATGAGATTATGATGGCCTGCTGTACAGGTGTCATGGTCCTGTGTTAAATCTTCTGCTCTGTCCTGCTCTCAGTTAATAAAGATAAATAAACAACAGATGGTGTACCAGAAGTATCCAGTAAACAATGGAAAAACAGAGAAATAGGCCCAAGTATATGGGTAAAAAAACTGTAGTGTCACGCATCTTTTGATGACATACATCTCAGTCTTACTTACATCTTTAGTAATGCAGTTCTGATGCATACATTTGTTTACATTTCAATTCATGTAGGTATTTGATTAAATCTCTCTTGATTTGGTTCTGTCTCATCAGATTTCTTTGATATCTGTCTGGTATCAGTTTTTACTGTTTCTCATTCTTTTGCCAGGCAACAAAAAAAATAATCAACATGGTGCAGTCAGTTTTCAGTGCTCAGGCTACACAGATGCACAGATCTTAAAAAAGTTTGGAGAACTCTGCTTAAAACTCAAGATTTAATCATTCATTTTAATTTAATTCAATTTTTTTAAATTATTATTTTAATTCAATCATTTGATCATTGATCATTTGATCATATATTTACTTGGTTGAGATGGAATAGTCAGCTGGTCTCCAAACTCTCGAAAGCAAGGATTTGCTACTTTTTTTGTTTTACTTTGTTCTATAATTAAAATGGGATTATGGGCTGTCATTACTCCTAAAAATTTGAGAGACCAGATTATCTAGTCTAGATTTGAAAATAATTGTTGGTTATAACTGTACTCATTGGTCTTGGAAATGATAGTGGCTTAAAATCTGTTTAGTAAAGATATATGAGCCTCTGATGTGCTACAGTTACTTACAAGTTTTAAAAATCTTGCACCACATTTATAATAATAAGAGGTTAATTGGAACTCTTTGTCATATGTAATCAGATTCATGCCATCAATCTTTTGCATCATTTATGTATTACTAACTGTGTCCTAATTGAGTTATATGACCTTCAGTAATTACTCTACTTGTCAGATTGATAACTACACATTGTACGTAATTGTAATTGATAATTAGATTAGTTTTAATGGTAAATGCCTGTCATATATCGTACATGTGCTTAAGAAAATGTGTCCAAAACTTTCTCTCCAATCACTTAACTTTCTTTCAATCTATTTGACTGTCTTTTTTCTTTCCTCTATCCGTCATTCTCTCAGAGCCCAGGAAGTGTTCCGTCAAGCAATGCATTCCCCAGTCGTCCGTTTGGAAGTAGTTCCCTCCTCCAATAGAGAACGCTACGAGAAGAGTCTGATCAGTCAGCTGTTTGGTGATGGTGTTGCTACTGACAGCAGCCCCCGAACTGCCAGAACCAAAGATCCACCTCCACCTGTCAAAGCCAAACCTGTCTTCAAGCCACCTGAGAATCCAGCTTTGCGATTGGCTGAGGAAGCTGCCTCTGTGGAACCTGCTGTAAGTGTAAGTTGCTTTGCTCAAAGATTAGTTGTGACAATAGAGACATGTTGACTTTTTTTTTTTTTTTTTTCAGTTTCACCCACTAACAGTATAAATTAGTAGCAATAGCACTTTTTACACCACAGTATTGTTTTTCCACTCTACACATACTATACCCCTATGTATTCATTTTTTTCTATAAATTCAGTTGGAATACTTTTAGTATATCAATTCCTCACTATTTTAAGATGTAATTTCTTTTCTATAACTATCAAGTCTTTCTGTCAAACATATGTAATTATGTCCTCAACATCACCATGGTGACATTGCTGACATTTGTAAAACAGCTGGCATAGAGGTAACAGTTACTTAGCAACAGCTGTTTATCATCTTATTTTATGAAATAAAAAAAAAATCAAATAATCCAGCTGTTTATTTATGACCCTGTAATGCAGATACTTAAGTAATTTCATAAAATTTTGCTCTGCATTGCCTTTCCAAAAGTGTGATATATTGTCTAGGTTTTTCACAGTAAAGTATTTGATATATTTCTGTGATATTTCCTTTTCATTGTTAAAAATCAATGTTTTTGATTTTTACAAGGCACCTTGAATTTTTTTTACAGTAACAAAGTAAAACATGTTTGAAAAAGTAATCATTAAGCAGTACTTAATAAGTGGGTGACTTTAAAAATGACTAATAAGTTTTCAAATGTCGCACTGCTCAATTTTTTAAAATGTTTTGTTTATTAAGATGCTCAAATTAACAAGTGGAATCTGATAGTCCAGCAATTCAGAATGCAAATGGGCCATATGAACCTGCTGTGAACATCCTTTCTTCTAGCTTTACTTTTTAGATGTGTTTTCAGGATTGATACTTTACTTAAATGCTCTGCATTCTACACTTAGACTCAAAAGGGGAGAAGTGAGAGCCCCCTCCTAAAGAAAAGTCCCGCTCTCTCCAGCTTGGTGGCCAATAAGAGAGGAGGACGAAGACTAAGGATCGATCTAAAGAAAGGTGAGGGACACCTGAGTCAGGCATCTTATTGGACAGGTCTCAGGTCAGCATTACTGTACTTTACTGAAGAGCGATACACTTGTGTTTGATGTTTTGATGCACTTTGTTTTTACATTCAATTCACCTTACATATTTAGAAGTTTAGGAAAAATGCATTTTTTATCTCTGTGTGTACAGATGGTAACTATTTTGTAGCCATTTGAATTGGCAACAAAGTGTCAAAATGTCCCGGATATGTTATTTTTTTAATCAATTTTCAGATTTCTCCTTTAAAGTCTTAATTTTCTGTAATAACCATCTTTATTTGTTTTCACTCTCTGAATGTTTGTAATTGACCTGCTCTATTTATCCCGTGCTTGCCCAACATTGTGCTCTTTTTTATAAAACTCCCTTTCTCTGTTTATAGGCTGACTTTCCTCAGTCTCACCCTTCCTCTTTTCATCCTTCTGATTTCTTCTCTTTAGGGTCTATTAAGTCTTTATTGATCCGTTCATTTCTGCTGATATGAATTCATACTGGACCAAACTGCTGACTCTGCTCTGCTAAAGAGACCAGTCTAGATGAAGTCTTTAAAACACACAACTAGTTTCTCTCTCTCTCTGAGCTTTTTGTTCATGCATGCATGTTTATGAATGTTGCTTTCACTCAAGTTTTTTACTATTTTAATCTTCATCACTTCTGTTTCCAGAACATTTGCTCTCTTTTTCCACTGTGTTACACTCATTCCTCTTTTACTTTTTCCTCGACTCTTCTTAAATTTCTTTTCCTCCTCTCTGCCCCACACCTGAACCCAGCTAAAAAACCTCCACACCTGCAGATACTATTGTACCTGCTTTAGCTAAAGGGTTAAAAGTGACACACACACAATCTCTGAAAGGCTTTAAATTATCACATTTAAAGTATGTAGTCAGGAGCTGAGTCTACAACACTGTGTTGAAGTGCCCAGGAGTAGTTAAAGGCATGTGTGTATGTGTGGGAGGACAGATAGAAGATTTTACTCTCAAAGCTTGTGAAAGACTAATATAGAGGCATGAAGTAAACGTCTGTACTTGCAGAGGATATTTGAGTGTTGGAATACCCATAGGAGTGTTACTCATGTTT
The DNA here is from genome assembly GCA_029783805.1 of Acanthurus tennentii. Lineage (NCBI taxonomy): Eukaryota > Metazoa > Chordata > Actinopteri > Acanthuriformes > Acanthuridae > Acanthurus > Acanthurus tennentii. The sequence goes on from JAPZDZ010000005.1 coordinate 17,479,513, forward strand.
GTATCTTGTACCTCACCTCTCTATTTATATTTTTTGTGTGTGTTTGTATATGTGCTCTTGTGTGTAGGTTCAGATGGTCTTGGTTTTACTGTCGTAACCAGGGATTCTTCAGTCCATGGTCCAGGTCCAATTCTTGTTAAGAACATTTTGCCTCGTGGGGCTGCTGTCAAAGATGGACGCCTGCAATCTGGTGATCGCATACTTGAGGTACAGGGCAGTTGACTGGTATTATACTCATGTAATAGTTTGAAAAAAATAAATAAATAAAGGCACAAATAAGCAGGACAGGTTAAGTGTAGTGGAGACAAGGAAAATGACGGTTATATTAATAATGCTGGTGCTGTGACTTGGTGTGTGTTTAGGTCAATGGTGTGGATATCACAGGTGTGGGCCAAGAAGAGTTGGTGTGTATGCTTCGCAGCACACGACAGGGAGAGAGTGTGTGTCTTGTGGTTCTGCGGCAGGAAGACATGTTTCTGCCTCGAGAGATGGTAAGAACCAATCACAGTGCTCCATTTAGTCAACCAATATAACAAAATATGGTTGGCTGGCAAGTCATCAATTCTAAGGATAATTTTACTTATTTTTTAAACAAGGCAGCCAAAAACTCATATCAACTTAACTACACCACCAGTTTTTGTTTTCACATATTAACTTCCTCTAATTTTGCAATTTTTGGCCCAATCGACAGGCTTACCTGGATGATGCACAACTCAGCAGCCTGTAGAAAGCTGTTTTTTCTAGACATTAATTATAAAACTTTTTTTTTTTTTTTTTTTAATTATCTGAAAGATGATGCTCTTCCCTGTCTAATAATGTTCTCCTTCTGGACCTACCAAGCAATCATGTAATACAGTTTCTTAGAGGACATCACCCTGACTGAATCAAATGAGTCCATTGTAAAGATTTACATTGATACTGGTAATATTTTGAGCCAGGCTTTCCTTGCCACATTGTGTCTGCTGAATTTCAACACTGTATTGATTAATAAACTCTTAAACTCTTCATCTTTGCACTATTTTTCCATGCTTTTCCTTCATACTTATTCTGCATGATCAGCTTATGTGCATGATTTAATGTTAGTCATAGCTTTAGTTTGCTTGTAAAAACAATAACTCATTTTTCATCTTGAAACATTTTTTCTTTACTATCTGCTTTTTCACATGTACATTAAACGGGGATCGTTTTTGATAGATTTTTATTCTATAGAGCAGTGATTTTTAATTTCAATTCTCAGTGACCATCAAAGCAAGTGGTTAACAATGTTTGAAGAAATTGTTATGTATCTTAGCACCCAATGCCAATGCCTATGACATATCCTGTAACTTTGCCTCACACTTGCATACATGTTAGCACAAACAGTCTTATTTTTTTCAAGTATTTAAAGATCACAATTTTTCATTGGGCACAATTTACTCCCTCCTCTCAGGCTTTGACTTATGTCTTTAGTTTGAATTTTTCCATCCTTTAACAGTGTTTTATTCTTTTTATGTTGCCTTTTGTGTCTCTTTCCGCTCTTAATGACTGATGTTTTCCTCAACGGCTGCCAGGAAGTTCTCTACACCTACATACACGCACATGTGAGCACACACACACGCACACAAACGTACATGTGACCCTGAGACCCATAGGAAATTCTGTTTCTGCAGACAGGAAAAGCTGAGTGTCCACAAGTGTTGACACTCCGGATAATTTGTGAGTGTTGTATCTAGTTCATATTTTCGCCATGTGCACTTGTCTGAACTTCCTTGAAGTTTTTTTTTTTTTTTAACATTGACCAAATGTTGCTGAAAACCTTCAGTCCCTACACTTTTATTCATGCCCATTCTAAAAAAAATGTTGGGAATCTGTGTGAAATTAAAGAAAAACAAACGTATTTGTTCAAAACAAACTGTATTTGATGAAAATTGTTCATTATTTATTGTTTCCTGAACCAAGCCTGGACAAGTGGTTAAGCTTGGCCCATGATTACTAAAAATAGTCTGTCTTTCATGGCCACCCTCTTTCATTATGAATGTCCCTGCTTGTTTGAATTAAATTCAGAATTAGCATATTTTGACAAAAATCAATGGCCTATATGCAGCTCATGAATTATCATAAGACCGCTTGCTGAACAGTTTGCAATTTCAGTTTATAGGTATAATAGTTGGTGAGCTTTGGAATAAATTCATTGTAAAATTACATCGCCTTTTTTCCTTTTGGCTTCCTGTCAAAACATCATATCATCTGTTTCTGTCTCACTAGTAAAATGGGCCCAGCCCATGATGGACATCTAATTGTTATGATCTGGTTTAAATTTGACATCGTCATTTATGCTAGACACCCCACCAGAAGCAACAGACTATTAGGAATGTACTGACTTGTGAACAGGAGGAGGTTGGGATCAAACCATCAACACTGTGGTCAGTAGATGACCTTTCTTACCTCCTGAGCTGCACCCCTTCCTTGTAGAATCAAATCAAATCTACATTTACCAAACATTGTGATTGTTTGGTTTGCATTCAGACTAAAGTAAGAGTGAACCAGAATTGTCTTTGAAACAAACTGAGAACCTCTTTTTCAGCCACGATGTTCAGTCTGCAGCTGAGTTAGATTTACAAGTTAAGTAGTGAAGGTGATCCTTACTGGACAGTAAGTACAGTAGTGTTCATTTTTACGATACCAAGCCTTTCATGTGTAGTCATTTTAACCTGATGACTTGTTTGAGTTGCACAGTCTCTTTTGGGGTTCGACTTTTTTTCAGTTTCACTACAAAACTTTACCTTTAGCCAGTTGCTGTGTGTATGTTTGTGTGTGTGTGTGTGTGTGTGTGTGTGTGTGTGTGTGTGTGTGTGTGTGTGTGTATATA
>JAPZDZ010000005.1:17483019-17500322 GCA_029783805.1 Acanthurus tennentii
GCTTGTTGATGTCATCCTGCAAAAATCAATGCATAGATAGATAGATAGATAGATAGATAGATAGATAGATAGATAGATATTAAAAAGACAAAATAATCTAATTGACATGAGCTGTGACACCGTTTACAAAACAAAATTGTAAACTTTTCAAGTATGTATATATATATATATATATATATATATATATAAAGCAGGTTGGTGCTACAGCAAAACATCACTGACTTAGTCAGAAAAGTGACCTCCATTTAGTCCTGTTTCATGCAAACGCTGGCTGAGTTGCACTTGCTTTTCAAAACGAAAAAAGAAAGGCCATTGTCATGTAAGTATTGTCCTTCTGCTCAGGGAAACGCACCACAATGTCTCCCAAAGGGAGCGTCTCGTGCTGGCTCTGTATTTGCTTAAACCAAGCAAAGGTTCAGGGACACTGCTGATATTTATGTGTTTTTATGGCTTTGCCTGCAGTTGTGTAAGTTATATGTGTGTGTGTGTATGTGTGCGCGCACTGAAATGTAATTTAATGTATTGTTAATGAAATTTATTGTTAGTGCCCACTTTATATAAACTCAGTGCTTAGACCAGCTTCTAATGCAAATTCTTCTGGTTTTACTATATTTAAAAGAAATGAACAATTTTTGAATGGACAGTGGTATTTATCTTAGTCATATTAGACCCATTTAGATCCACATGGCCTTTAGTTTTTTTGGCTAGTTTTATGGGATTATTTTTTCTTATTGAACAGAAAAAGAAAGCTTAGAGTGCAGTTAATTGTGTTAGTAGGGAAAACTAATGTAACTGTAACACAGGCATCAGTATAGAGAAATGAAAGGAAAGGAAACATCTATTTGATTGCAACTGCACAACAAATACAAAACTATGGCCTCAGTGCAAAGACAAGTTTCGTTTATTCGTGTTTTTTCATGAAAACATTATGAAGCCTCATTAGTATCTTTACATTCTTTGGAATAATAAAAACTTTCAATTTAAGTTTGAGCTGTTCTCTATTATATTTATGTAGTGCATATGATAATGAATCTACTTTGTTCAGTCAGAAGTTTATTCTTGTACATATCCAGAGATCTAATACAGGTGAATCAAGATCTTTTAGGGTTTTCTTAAGTGTTTTGTTAATGGGTTATCCCAGTTCACTCTGAATGTGAATTTCTGTTTCCACTGTTGATGAATTAAAATTAATGAAAATGTGAATTATGTCAGGGCAAAAAAGAACAGATGTGGTGGAAAGATGTATAATGATGTATTGGTTCGAAAGGCAGACTGAAGAGGCTTTTGCCCAACCACCCTGAGGTAAAGAATGAGGATGAAAAATGAACAGTTTGACTCCTCTATGCATTTCAGTGTGAAAACTGATAAATTACATGGGTAAGCTGCAGTTTCTCATAAGCTGCACCTGGCTCATCGTGAATACTTCTTGTAGGTAGATGATGAGAGAATGTGCGTGTGGATGGATGCTTATATTAAGACTGAGAAAGATGTAAGTGCGCAAACTCTGGCCTGGTGGTTTTTTCAATGAAAAATCAAAAACATTTCAAATCGTAGGAACGTATTTACACTACTAAAGTCACTACTGGTTGCTTTCATTGAGAGATGTCATTAGTAACTTACATGCCTGTGTGTAAGGGATTCACAGCAGTGTATTTCACACCTTTTTTATGTACAATGTTTTACACAATCAACAACCTTGTCTCTCTTTTGCCTTCACCTTCCCTTTCTGACTGACTGCACACCACAGCTGAATTCACCTCTGTCTAATTAAGGGCCGATGATCAAGGGAAGAGGGGAGTAACATTAACTTGATGAAGAATATCAGGAGCCAGTTTGTTCAGTAGTTAAATATTTCATTGACAGATATAGATGGTCAATTTTTAAAATCAAACGTAACACTTGAACCTCTGGCCAAAGAAACAAAGAGCACTGTGCAGAGAAAAAAAAAGCAACCCTAATGCCGTAGGTATTCAACCATGATGCAATAATTCAACTTTAGAGTGTAAAAAATTCTAAGAGATTTCTAAAATGCTAAGAAACAATGTAGTGCCACCACTGTCACAGGTTTTGCTATTTTGGATTTATTTATAGTGTTATTATAAGGACTGAATTAAAGGTTAAAAATTGTTGTACAGTTTGACATTATTGTTTAATACATATAAAAGAAACATCATGCACAGTTCATACATTTTTAAATCCAGCAGACTAACAGTAATATGGCTCCATTTTTTTTTAGATTTTTTTTTTTTTTAAATGATTTGATTTGAAGGTTTATGCTAGCTTCCCTGTGTTAACGGAAAGGAAAGGAAAGGAAACAGAAGAAGGATGATGATGAAATGATGGAAGGATCTTGTCTATCTTCTCCTCCCCCTCTTCCGTTGCCTCATTTTAGCCCACCATCTGGTGCTGTCTGCTAATGTCTGTGCTCGCTGTAGAACAAAGACATTACACCACTTCTACACACACACACACACACACGCATGCACACACGCATACACACACACTACTTACTCTTTGTAACTCTTTTCAGTGACATACTATCATAAACATACAAATTCCACTATATAACAAGTAAACATTCACCTGCTGTGTTGGCTCTCTCTAAAGGCATTTTGTGCACACATACACACAATTGCTCACACATACAACATAAGAAGACCTTTTTTCAGTCATTTTCTTTGCACATGAACAAACATACGCCTGCTGAGTTGGCTAGTGTCTTGAAACTAATGTTTGAAACAAAGATGCTCTTTTCTGCTTCCAGACATTTCACACCTCTCTTTTTCTCTCCCTCCTATTCTCCCTTTTTTTGTCCATGGAGTCTGGTTCTTCTTGCATATCACTGACAACTCTCTTGTTTACCCTCCTTTCTATGCTCATCTGCTGAAGGTCTCGTAAGAGTTTTCATTCCATCATCCAAGAGGCTTAACTTTTATTGGAAAATGAGTTCTGTCCAACAACACCAAAATTGACCTATTTGATAAATTAAAGACATTTCATACACAATGAACCCAACATGGGAAAAATTCACCATTCAAAGTAACATAAGTTAACGTCAAATGTACACAGATTTTAGGTCCAGTTTCACAACAAACGCTGTCTGAGAAGTAAAAATGTTAACATTAAATTTAAAGATCCCCTCCATACAGGTTTAAAGATATTTAAAAACAAACTACATCTGAATTCATGGAGGCGCTCTCACTCATTATCCCTCATTGGTCTTTCTGGTATTTTTTACTCCAAAAGTTTTATCTGTCCCTTACATCACTGATGAGTCCATTCTCAGCGTGCACAGGAGGCTTCCATTTTCCACATCAGACTTCACTGCATAGCTAACCGAAAATTAGTTTTCCAAATTTGCAAATCATCATTGTGTGTTCACTTCTTTAGCTGAGATTTAAGAAACTTAAACTTAACTTAAACTTAAACTTAAACTTAAGAAACTTTCCTCCTACTGCAGATAAATGTAAAAACAGCCTCTAAGTGTCAGACACACATCCCTGCACATTGAAGCTCACAGATCCAAGTAAAGTAATAAAAAAAAAGAAAAATTTGTCATGATGGGTAGCTTTCGAGTTGATATTGATCGATTGATATTAATATAAACCATTCATAAATGCACTGAATGCTAATGTAGAATATTCAATCAAAGGTTTAAGTGTGATTCAGTCAAGCTATTTGTGAAGCTTTTAGCATCTACTAATGTGATGAGCTGCAAGACAGTCTTCTGTCCTTTTCTTCCTCTTTTTTTTCACAACAGGAAACATCCTCCTTAGTGCCAGATGCTCCTCACACACACACTGACATATTAAATCAGTAAACAGTTGGCAGCTGGTGACAGAGCACATTCAACACAAAACAACTTTATTGGACAGTTTCTTCATTCTGATTATCCCTCATCCATCACCGCTGCAGCCTGATGTGTGTGAGAGTGAAAGAGAAAGAGAGAGTCTGTTTGTGTGTGTTTGTGTGTGCACGCACATGTCTGTGCACTTATTTGCAGTCTGTTGTCTGCCTGTTTGTGTGTGTGTGCATGTGTGCTACATCTCACTGATAGCGTCACCAATGTGACCTCACAGAATCACTACAGTAGATCCCCCATCTGTTACACCCTCAGAGACCTGTGTATATATACATACACACACACACACACACACACACACACACACACACACACACACAAACTCCTTGGCAGCTTGGTGTCTCTGCAGGAGCTTCCATCATCCCAGTGGAGAGCAGCTGAGAAGGGTATCATGTCTCTCTTCTATCTCTCTGGCTATGGCTCTGTCTCATCTCTCATCTTTCTGCTGTTTATTGAGGGTTTATCGGCTCCTTCTTCAACCTATTGTCTGAAGTTGTCGCTGTGTGTCAAGGCACTCAGCCCATGAGTGTCACACACATTCGTGCATGTAAGCTGTGAGTTAAAGCTATCAAAGACAGCAGTGGTATCATGGCAAGGGGATGCTCTTAAACTTAGAGACAAAACCATTGTTTTGTTGAGATTTAACACAAAGCGGTTTAAGAGGAATCTCTTAAAATCAGTTTTAAATTTAGATAAATGTTTGACATCTTGAGAAATACTTTTGTGGCTTTTTTTGCAGAGAGGTAAATGAGAAAAAGCTAGGAGAAAAGCTCAATAATAAAGACAAAATCTACACAGCATCTGTAAAAGCTCATTAACTAAAACTTTGCATCTCGTTATCCACAACCCAAATCCGAAAAAAAGTGGGAAGCTATGTTAAAAGTGCTTTTAAACAGAATGTGGAAATTTTGCAAAACTTTTTTTAAGTTACTGTAAACTAAACAAATCAATATATTTAATTTGCATGTTTAATTTATTATGCTCATTTTAAACTAGATGTCAGCAATTATTTTCAAACATGTTCAAACACATACTTGTGGAGAGCTCAAAAATTACGTTTGAAACATTCCACAGGTTAAGATAAAGGGCATAAAGGGGCATCCTAAAAGACTCAGCCAGATCAATGTTCATCACTTTGTAAAACAAATTATTGTAGAAATAATAATACTGCAAGGCTTGTTAAAACCTGTTGGTAAGCAGAGTTTTTTTTGCTAATAATTGCACTTTCTTTTTATTCAAGTTTAACTTAGTGTTCCTGCTATTTTAGAATTGGGGATTTAATAAAAAAAATACAAAAAAGGCAATTTGTTGTTTGTCGATAAGTAAGCAAAATCTTGACTGGCACAAAGTATATACTATAAAGGATTTCAAAGATCGGATGTTGTTACAAATTTTTTAAACAGACAATATGTATCCTTAACCTACATTATGTAACACTTTTTGGGTTTTACAGAGAGGACTCAAGGCTTAATCGTAAATACATCATAATCGCATGTAGAGATAAGCCTTTTAATAAGTTGGGTAAAGGGTTCTTACATGCTCAAGTTTTTTGAAACTTATCCCTTTCACCTCCTGAGTATTTTTGCAGCATAACCACGAGAAAATTTCAGTTGACTTTCTGAGTTCAGACTGATATTCTCTGTAAATGATTCTCTCTACTGTTTTAACATGTCCAAGAACAACAGCAATGATTTACAAAATGTTGCCAAGAAGCAATTCTGTGTTCATGTGGGGAAGTTCGACACATGAACAGAAGGTTGCCCAGCGCGCACCATGACTCCATATTACAACATGGCTGCCCATGACCACTTATAGCCTCTGAAAACAAACCCTGTGCCGCCAACATCTGCTGTGGGTTCCACAAGACCTACAGGCTGGCCTGCCCTACACACACAGACATCTCATATGAAGCACCAGGGGAGATTTTTGTACTCTGACAGCATTAGTACTGCACTTTAAGTTATGAACAAGTCAGTATGTACTATGTTATATCTGTGTCGCTCAGTACAGCTCTCTAACAGACATTTACTCACATCAACTCAATACCTTTTTTCAAATAAAATCTCTGTCTGTCTCCTCAATGCTGAAACTGATCACTCACACTGTATTGCTTTTGCGTGTCTCATCCTTTTTCTCTGTAGGATTTTGAATACTCCTTAGTCACAGCAAGAACGTTGTCCGTTGGTCTCCCACTGCAGCCTTAACGCTGGCCATTAGGAGAAAATGGGAGAAGAGGGTGATGGGGATTAGACATCAGGGGCACATCCTGAGTGGTCAGTGATGGGAGGGTTATTTTCATAAATCAAAAGCATTGCCTTTAAGGTCAGTGTTTCTTTCGTGGGCGTACTTACCTCAGCAGTGTGTGTGCGTTTATATGTGTGTGTGTTATCATACACACTAAGCATAGCAGCTACTATTGTGTGGCCTTTTAAAATGGATTCGAGGATAGTCATTCCTACTGCATAGGGCCATTGTGTTCCCAAGCACAAACAAACAAAACCACTTCTCTGCACAACTCTGCAGGAAGGTACCGTTCTACCTAATTTTGTGTGAATTCAGCCAAAGTGCATGCTTCATCGTTTCTACTCTGTCTTCATGCAAATAGCATTTTGTGTGTAATTGTAGCTCACCTCACTCTGGGTCATGCAGATACATAAAAAGAGTAGAAGAGAGAGACGAGACAGCAATGCCTTGCTGCTTTGTTTTTATATAGTCCCCACCTTGTGCTGTTTTGGCTAGGGGGCTACAAATCACTGCCCAAAGGCAAACACCAGAAATGTCCCGTTCATAGCAGAGAAAAAAGGTTTTTTGCAGACACCGCTACCAACTGAGTGAGTCTTTACATTGTTTCCTAGAAAAATCCTGCATAGTATACCTTAAAAGTAAAAGCCTAATATTACACACACAGCTGATAAAGTTGGATTATGATCGTTATTCTTATCTCCCTCCTCATTTTATCTGTTTTATCTTCCTCCATTTTTCCCTCTGCCTTACAGTTGATCTTGGCCTTTAGGGGTGAGTTATGGCCATTTCTTGTTATCTGTGTGTTTTCTAGTTTGCTGCTCTAAGCTCATTTTAACAGCATATCATTCCATCTTCCTCCCACATGTTTCTCTGGCTCACTTTAATAAATCGACACACACACTCATTCACACATGCCAACAGACACTGAGCTGCCTTTTTAATAGCATGTCCTCCTGTTGATCCATCATTAAAGCAAAGCCATTTAAATGTTGAATGACCAGTGTGAGGAGGTGCATTTATGAAAGCAGCTTTTTTTCTGTGATGGGATGGATTTGAAAGAGTTCATGTAGCAAATATACAAACACTTTTTTATAGCAGTGAGCACAAAACACACGTATGAGTGCACAGCTGTTTATTTAAGTATCATACACAGATGTAACCACCTATCATAGCAATGAGCTGCGATAATAGAAATGTCCCATGAAATTGCAGTGTGCACTTACAATTGGTTTGTGGCCTTGTCCACTCCTGTGTGTATGCTTGTGTGTGTTTGTGTAAAAAACAATTTCAGTTAATGTGAAAGAGAGACCTAGTTTAATTTTGTGGTTTTCCTTAGATCAACCACTGAATAGAATTACATTCTGTCTTTATTCAATTGGTTGTAAACACTCACAGAACAATCAGGTTTGACAACAAATGATGATTTTTTTTTCCTTTTTTTTGTTATTTGCCTCATGGGCTGTTTGTTTGTCTGCTAAATTATCCAAGGAAGCCTGGAGACAGTGCTTATTCATTGTTTTACAGGGAAATTGAATTCATCACCCAGATAAACAACTTTACATACATTAGCATATTTTTGTCAGAATCCATAAAACATCTCCCGGCCCTGTGGGTGGTCCTGACCCCCAAGCTGAGAACTGCTGCTTCAAACTTTTCTACAGTACAACAACACCCTTCCTCTGCTGTTAATTCAATCTGGCATTGGTTCTGTCCTGTGCTGAGTGCAAGAAAAAGAAATCATAAATTAGCAGAGCAGAGAAAGTTAATTCAGATAAATAAAGAATGTAGAGATGGCTTAAAAACTGAAAAGTTGCCAAATCACGAACATTACTTTTGACAGAATCTCAGAAACTAATAAATTCTCAAAGTAATTATGTAGAGGAAGTAGCTAACATTTCTCTTCTGGGTGTTTTGACGTTCTTTCCAAGGTCGTGGAGCTTCCTATCAGGTCTGGACAGTCAGTCTGATGGGGAGAGTTTTCCAGCAGGGAAAACAGTTTTCTGCAGAGTAGAGGACTTTGTGTCGGCTTAACGCTGTTAAAACCTACAATCCCCACAGACAAACACTGTCTAAACCTGACACTGCTGACCCACGCAATCACACACATCCCCACACACAAACACACACACGCTCAGACTCATGCATATACATAGATGGGCACGTGCAGACTAAACCCAGGCGCATGCACACAGATATGGACTTCTGTCATAAGTACAAACAAGTATTCATGCAGTGTGCTTATACACAAAAAGTGTACATTAACATACACACACAAAAAAAAATGTCTAAAAAAGGGAAATGTTAAACAGCAAATATTTTCACAAACACACAGCTCATCCTTTACCTCCTGAGCATCAATGTTTATTCCTCTCTCCTCTATTGGTCTCAAAGCACATTTTAAGTTTGAAATGTCATCACAGGTGAACACTCATTAGGAAATGACCTCTGGATGCTATAAAGCCCAGTCAGTAATGATAATAATGGACAAAGCAGCCCACAGTCTAGTCCAGTATTTATAAACAGTGCTTCCTCTGAATAATGACTTTTGCTGATATAATACCTCCCCTGCCCCTCCTAAGCCTTATTTTAATTGCCATGAACGGAAATCATATGAATAAGACAAGTTTAAATGTTTGAGTTGAGTTTAGTGGAAGTTTTTTTTTCATTTCTAGTATTTCATTTAACAGGGTTTACTATGAAATTATTATTAAATGCAGTGATGTTTTTTCCTCATGCTAAGCTCTTTGTTGTTGTGTTCCTTTTTTCTGAGTGACTGTTTGTTTTGATCTGAGAGAAAGACAAGAAAAAAAATTCATAAAGTAGAGACTAAACTTATCTTTACTGTTGAAATCTAAGAATTTACCAAAAAAACATTTATCTGAGTTTTCTGTCTATTTCAAACAAAATTGTGTTTTTTGATACTTTTGGAAAAAGTATAATTCATATGTACTGCAACAGCGCTGCATCTCCCACTGAGCCATCACAGGCTTCAAATACAAGCTTTCATCTGTCGGGAACCACTTGCTTTCTTTGTTTCTCGTGTTCTTTTCCCACTCATTCAGTCTCAAACTCAGTCATTTCTGCCTTACCTTTTCATTGGTAATGTAGTGTTTTTCAGCATCCCTCTGGGGTTTGTAATACTTATTTTTATCTGTATAGTCAGTCTTTCATTCTTGTTTCTCAGCCTGCTCTACAGTCTTTCTTTCCTCTCTGTGTTCCCTCTGCTCTCACTACTTTTGTCTCTGTAGCTCTCCGTGTTTGCTAGATTCTTCAATTACCTCTTGAAAATGCACAGGTCATTTTATTGATACTGCTGAGCTGAGAGAAGAAAAAAGCAGAGAATCCATATGGTTTTTTTCTTTTCCCTTTTTTCTGTCCCTCGAAAATAGACTGGCTGCAATTTTTCACTCATAAAGAAATTTAGCTGAAAAGCACCTTCTGATGGTTTTTCTCCAATGGAAAAGCTTTTAGTTTAGCTTCTGGAGACTAACGAGCTGACCTCTGTCTCTTCACCCTCACCCTGTTCCCAACCCACTCTCTTCCTCATTGATGTCTCTCTACTTTTACCTCCATTACACCCTCCCTCTCCCAGAAGGAAGAGACATCCCGTGTGGCAGGTTTGGTTTCTGAGAATGGAAAGGAGCAGCTTATGTTCGAGGTGCCGCTAAATGACAGTGGCTCGGCGGGGCTCGGCATCAGCCTGAAAGGAAACAAGTCCAGGGAGACGGGAGAGGATCTGGGAATCTTCATCAAATCCATTATACATGGAGGAGCCGCATACAAGGTGACATAAAAGTCTCATACATACCTAAATGAGAAGAAAAAACTTCATCCAAAAAAATACTTTTCATCAACTTAGAAAATGTATGCTTCACCTGAAGTTAGCACCCTGGATTTCTTTGTATTAAAGGAGCCCAAATATTCTCAAATGAATGAGAGTTCAACTCTTCAATAAATAGTATCAAACACAATGGAAAATAATGTCTTACATAACTTCTAATTTGTGAGAAGGTCCTCTTGGGAAAGATGCCCCCACCTTAGTTGTTTCTGCTGCCATTTGCTCCTGTTTTGTATACCCTTGAGCTCCTAATCAACCGGCACACACTAGACAGGTCAAAAGACAGCAAAGAGACAGATAAGCAGACACACACACACACACACACTGTGCTGAATTTATCTGTGAGACAGAAATAGACAGAAACATTTCTGCTGCAGAAGTATAGTAAATAATACATCACAAAGTAAGACAGAAGGTACTGATGGAAGTAAACAGTAGCTCTCTATCAATAGCTCATTGATTAGTCTCATTATGAACATTAGGTGCATGTGTTATCCTTTGAAAAGAAAAGAAAATAGCAAAAAAAAAACAAAACATGAATGTACTGAAACTACTTCAATTTCTGCCATTGATTACGTGAGGACGCACAGAGTTACATGATTTGTAAAGACATTTATGCTTAGACCTAAAAATGATGCCTTGTTCTGCGATCCAATACACCAAAAAATGCAAACTGTGTTTTAATTTCACTGTTGTGGGTATGTACGTGTGTTTCACAGGATGGGCGACTGCGTGTCAATGACCAGCTTGTTGCGGTAAATGGAGAGTCACTGCTGGGTTGCTCCAATCACGTGGCCATGGAGACTCTCCGTCGATCTATGTCACAGGAGGGAAACGTAAGAGGAACAATCCAGCTGGTAGTGCTAAGGGCCCTGAAGGTACACACACACACACACACACACACACACACACTCTACACAAAGTTTTATTTGGCTCTCTGGTACAGTTGGGCAACAAACAAAGCAGACAGGGCCATCTCAGGAATACAACAGCACACCCATTAGTCTATTCTTTGTCAACTTAAAACAAATCTGCCTGTTTGGTGTGTTAATGTTCATGTGGCTATCCTTGCTCTGTCTGGTTTGAACGTGCATAAATGTCTCTACACGACATCTAATGCTGTTAAACATGAAGTGTGCGTGTAATAGGGACAGGTTTAATGGATACACAAAGTTGAAGCACATACTGCATTGTGTGTAGTCACAGTAAATGTCTGTCTTTATTGTCTGAGATATCAAGAATTAAGGTTAGCACACTTGCTGTGAGATATAGACCACATGCATGTCATGGCAACAGACACTTATATCTCCTCTTTTAGCTTTTCTGACCTAAAACACCCTTCTTCTAGCAATCTCTTTTATTCTGCCTTTTACTACACATACTGACTTTTTCCTTCTGTTCTTCACACACTTGACACTAGTCTCCCCACTCTTACCAGCAGCAGCAAAAGAGCATTAACACTTCAGCTATTCAGATTTTGTGTCTTTGCATGTGTAGGTGTGCTTCTTTGTGTGTGTGTGTGCCAGAGTGTTCTTTGCTTAGCTGTATCTGTTTTCTTTATGAGTTAAAAAAAGGAGATGCTTTTTTATCTCCGCGGCTTTTCAGCTGATGCATTTCACACAGCTCTATAAAGGTTTTTTTTACAAACCTTTACACACACAAAGCTTGGTTGTTGGCTTAAGTGTGAATGGCCCTTTGCCTTTGGCCTGCTGTAAACAGAAAATAAAAGCTACGTATTGTAAGCTCCCAGCATGATATACTCAAAAACAAGCACAGCAAACAAACAGATAAATAGATGGATACAAATATGAACATGCATCATGAAAGTTCTAGCTGTATAAATAAGTAGGCAATATACTAATACAGTTCAGCACCACAAACTGCAACCTTTAAAATAATCATTAATTATAATCAACACCTTTAAAAATGTGAACATAAAAACCATCATTTTGATTGGATTTGTCGGGAGGCTTTTGCATTAAATTGCATTAGTTTTAGGTAAATGTGCCGAATAATACTGACCATATTTGTGCTTTTAGTGATTGCTTGGGCTTGTGGGACTCAGGGCAACCCCTGTCAATAGCTTGATGCTGAAAGCCGTTAGCAACATCAAAGAGTAGCATCCATGTTTCCCTCTTTGTCTTAAGAGTGGAAAAGAAAGGATAAACAAGAGAGGAAGGTAAAGGCAGATGGATAAGAGCATGTACTTTAAAAGCCTTTTTTGGACTTCAGTATTGATGCTTTCAACATTACAGAAGTTGACCACTCTACCCTTTTTCCCCACTCTAATCTTTTTTTCTCTTAAGTTTCTTGTCTATGTCCTTTGCTCCATCTCTCACTCAGTTCTTGCTACTGTAGTCATCGCCAGCCAGCTCTTTCTAATCTCTCACTTCATCCCACTGCTCTTTTCATGCAGAGGCTGTCTTGACAGCCTCCAAGCTAAATAAGTATGGTCATGCACAGGTTTCATGTGGGGCTTGCAGTAAATAAATACTACAGTAATATCTTAATACCTAATACCAATACCTACTATTACCTTAAATTTTGGATATTATATGTGGCATAGAGTAAGTGTTGCATAATAAAATGTATTTAAGGCAACGAGTTGAGGCTCATTCTGATGCTTATTCCCAGTAAGACTTTTGAGCTGGGGAGAGAGAAAGATTTGATTCATAAAATATGTATATATATATATATATATATATATATATGAATATGTGATGTAGAAATGAAATGTGTGAGCGATTGTTGTCTTCTCTCTGTATGAAGAAGGGGACCTGCAGAACCTCTAACACACTGAGGAGTGATGTGTCCTGAGTTGGAACTGGGGAGACGCTGGAGAGAAGGACAGGAACTGGTGCTGGGTGGGGGGGTGGTCAAGAGAAAATGACAAGAAGGTTTTATTTCACACAAACTACTTTTATGTCTTCTTTATTGTTTAAGTGGAAGACAAAATTATACAATAAACAGGAAGAAACATTGAAATGCATTGAAACACATAGCAAAAAAAGACATACATATGTATACATGTTAATGAATATGTACAGTTTTTCACACAGATGCACAAAAAGGCAAATAAATGCAAATTAAATTCCTGAAGAAATAAAACACACACAAAGACACACATCAACGCTGGAATGAATGCTTTGTTTGACTATTACAGGGCCCTAAGTGGGCCTGTCCCTCGAGGGGATAGGTGTCAGTGTGACTGTCATTGCCACACAGACAGAAAAAACTGAGGCAGTGTGGAACACAGCAACAGACCTGCAGGCCATGGGAAACCGGGTCCCCTCTTGCACCTTGATCCTCCGCCGTCTTTCGAGTGTCCCCCTGTCTTTATTCTATCTTCTTGAGATCTAATTGTGTTTGAATGGACTCCTACAAAGCTCTCACTCATCCGGTTCATCACTCAATTTAAATGCAATCTACATACCAGCCACTTACACCCAAAAGCTTCAATTAAAGTAAATATGATAGATAAAATTAAGATGTATTATATTTATATGTGTATTTGTGACTTGAATGTGCAATGATAATTTGATTTTGCAATTGAAGATGCTTCTGTTTGCTTTAAAGAATGGGAATTCACCAGGCATCTCACCCCAGTAACTGTACATATGAAATGTGTTTAAAAGTGTTCAGTAGTGCTTTTTCCTCTCTGTTATAGGATCAACATGGGGTGTCACCCAATCGCTCGTTTGACAGCTCTGCTGGCCAGTCAGTACTGGGGAGCCCCATGAATAGCCAGACTAACGGCCCCATTCACCCTCTCATGGCCAACAATAGTCTGCATGCATTTAATGGTGAGTGGAATTTTTCCCATCAGAATTTGGTTAGCAAACCTACAGACATGACATTTAAATACAGCATCATTTTATACTTAAATTTAATATTTAGTTTTTATTTCATTTGCAGCCCTAGTACAACCTTTTTTTCCCTGTTCTCTTGGGGTGTTTTTCTCTCAAGGTCCTTATTGTTCAGGTCATCTTTAACTCAGAATGTAGTGTGAGAGAGGAGGGTTAATGCTCAAGTCAGCAAAGACCTTTTTGTAAATTATCTACTGCTTTTTACTGTTGTGTAATGACATTTTTCTTGAAAAAAGAAAAGAAAATAGAGCCTCATTGTAAAAGTTTAGAGAATTTCCCACCGTTACTTTTCAACAGCTACAGAGCTGTTTTGAGAGCAAAGCTTAGCCAAAAAGTTTTCACCTGGAGCCTGTTCTGTTTAATAGGGAGGTTTACTTTTGTTTACCAATATATTCCTAATACAAAACAGGGAAAATTGCAATGTGGGACCTAGAATTGTTTGTTTGCATTGAAGCTACTAAGACTCATACATTATAAAGTTTTGCATTTTTTGCAAAATAGAAAAAAAAAAAAAGATTTATTTAGGGTCACATGTTTGTAATCCATAAACTAAAGTATTAACTGGTATCAGTAATTTGTTTATTGAAATCTGTGTCAACAAAAACCTGTCTCTTCACAGGAAGGTTAACTTTTTTATTTTTGTAGTCTGGCAATGTGCATTTAGAATCTTAATTATATTTAAGAGCTAGCTGAGTAAATAATGTTGCTGATCAATGATAAGTTTTAACCAAGACTGCACATCAATCTTTTTTTTTTATTTAGCTAGTATTCTATAAACGTTTACGCTGCCTACCTTGTTCTCCTTTGTGTTTATTTACAAACCCGATTAGGCTGTGAAATAACTGGTAATCTACACTGAGCATTGTTTCCTTACGCTGATGAAAACAGCCTATTTGCAAGCATTCATTTGAGCCTTGGTTAGTGGCTTTTGGAGAAATGTTGCAATATATACCAATGCTAATTAGACCATTTGGAGTATTTGCACTGGATGTATACCAGAATGCTTTTACCTCCCTTCAGGGCTGTTTCCATTAGAGGTGGCTGCAGAGATAGCCTGAATTTGCTGGGGGAGCTCTGCATGCTTTTAATCAAAACACTTGCCACTGATTGTTTGTTTTTGATATATTAATCCACTGAAAACACACACAAATTCACATACACACACACTTTACAGTCTAGAATAGCTGCACAGATTAATTTTTCACCAATAAATAAAATCCTATTTTATCAAAAACTCCACTAGTACACTATCCAGCCCCTCCTAAAACAGTCTTCCTGTTCATTCTTACGCTGTTTGTGCCTGAGTTTAACTCAGCGGATTCATTTTCCTGTTGTTGTTTTTTTTTCTTGTGTTTTTTTTCCTGTTTTATTTTTTGCCATTGAAGCTGCATCAAAGATGGGAACTTCATCGGCAGTAAGTTCAGTAGACCATTGAAAAAGTTTAATAATCATGAAAAATACAATGTCTCCAAGATAAAACAAACTAAAAACAAACATAAATAAAACAGATATTGCCATCTACACAGCTGCCTTAATTAGAGACTACTCTGCCCCCATTTTCTCTTTCATATCTCACCCTAACTCTCCCTCCCTGCTTTTATTTTTCTCTCATGTTTCTCAAGGTTGTTCTGCTTGTTTGTTATTGCTTTGTTTAGCCCAATATAAAGAGTTATTTTAGTTTTTGTGCTTCATATCACTCTTACTTGCCTTATCTTTCTGCTCTAATCCATATATTATCTGTTTGTGCTTGTGTGTCTTCTGTGTGTGTGTGTGTATGTGTTAGTGTGTGTATTTTTAAGTGAGCTTGTTCATCTGAATTGTATACATGCTTGTAGTAGTGTCCTGTTCGTCTGTTTATATGCCTGTTTTTTAAAAGGTGTTTATTCCAAATGAAATCTATGACTAAAAATGTTTTATTGGCCTTAGTGTTTGTGTGTGTGTATTTGTTTGTGTGTGACAAAGTGTTGGTTCAAGGATTGTTTGCCACTAAACACAGTGTTGATTTTGTGTGTTTACACTGAATCTGGTAAACAACTCTGACCTTGAATACACTTTACTGTTCAAATTCACCTCAGCTATCGTGTCATTTACATACACACACTAATGTGTGTGTCTGCATACAGTAAGCACATCTATCAAATTGTGTGAGTTGGTGCTTGTGCTAATATTATTGGTGTATATTTGTGTGTGGTGTGTATGTGTGTGAACTTGCCAGTACTTTACTCCTCTAATGAACTATTTCACATACTGAATCCATTTAGCTTGGCATTGAAGTCCAAGTGAAAACGAGGATTTTTTCCATGCACTAATGTGTGCTTTTGCAGGAGAATAAATTGAATTTAATGATTCTCTACATATGTATTTATGCAGATGTATTATTTTTGCATTTATAGATCTTTCTTTTATCTCTTGTCTATGGCTGCATCTCATTCTGTGTGCCACAATGATTTTTTCTCAGTTTTTTCCTTTACTGTGCACTTTTTAGTGTCTTTTTGTATTCCCCCATATCTGTGAGTCAAGTTATGTACTGCAGTGAACTAAAATAAAATACAGTAACACTCTGGCTTTAAATATTATGCAGTCTTCACCAGTTTTGTTATCAATACAATTGGAACCTACCAGTAGTTACAAAATCGATTATAACTCAGGTGCTGGTAATGATTACGCAAGAAAGCTTGGAATACTTGAGTTTTTAACTGCACCTCATATGTGATAAGAACCCATCAGTGTATGCATTATTTTGGAAGATCAGCTAACCTGTTTTGCTAGTATTAATCAGCTTGTAAAAACAGTTCTATAATGTTGTCTGTGGCTCTGGGGGTTTGTCAAATTTGAGAAAATGACCTTGATAATATAGGACTTGAGCTAGGCACACTATAGTTTTTTTTTAATATAGGTCTTGCAAAATGGTGCAAGCAGAATCCAAAGATTTTTAAACTCTTCTTGACCATTGACTTTTGATAATTTCTTTTTGCCTTAAATCCTCTACCTGACAAAGGTTAAAAAAAAAAAAATGAAGTCATCCTGTAAGACCAAATTCTTACACTTCTGCGATCATATATTTGCGTGACAAAAGATATTAGAAAAATACTGTCATTGTTATTTAACAAAATTAAGTAAAATCTTTCAAAGTACTATTTTCAAATAGAAAACAGGGATATAATGTGACAGTTAATTCCTAATTCCTGATTTTTAAACTGTCAATATAAATGTACTGTACTTGCAAAATATCTTGACTTTGATTTTAAACTATTGTCTTTTTTGTACTTGGGAGGGGGGAATCTCTTTATTTTTTTTTTTATCATATTTTTGTGATACAGGCCCTTATCTTAATATTGAATGTAAAGGGAATTATCGCAAGACTTCTGATAAATGTATAAAATTGTTAACACACGAGACAGAGATCTGAGAGAAAGAGAGAGAGATGATTAGAAAGGCATGTTGTTAACAAATACAGGCAAGAGGAAGAAAAGTTGAATGCAAAAGAAGTGGA
>JAPZDZ010000005.1:17542678-17556925 GCA_029783805.1 Acanthurus tennentii
GTGGAGGGTAGAACGAGGCAGGAGAGAGTGAGAAAGGATGAATGGAGGTGCGAGAAATGGAAAATAGATTATGGAAAGAATTCTGAATATTTACTGCAAATAAGTCACAGCAAAGAAAAATGTGGAAAGAAAGCTGAATACATCAGGGAAATGTAAAAAATGACAGAATATATAAAGTTTATGACCATGCCAGCAGCAACTCACCTTGATTAAGTTGTTTGTGTTACTTGCAAGTAATCTTGTATGCCTGTGTGTTTGCGTGTGTTTATAAGTGAGAGCAGGCAGCCAAGTGAAACAGAGATACAAGATACAAGGAGAGAGTGAGATAATGCATTGACCTGCGTCGGCTGTTGTGATCTAGTTGATCCTTGTAAGACACAACTGATAACGATCCTCACAACTAGACACCGGGGAGAACACACACATATGCACACACCAGCAGTTATTCGTGGATGTGTGGAAAGAAAAAGTCCCTGTCGTCTTCGTCAGTCAATATTGAACTACATCCCCTCTGTTGTTCTCCCTCATTGTTATTGACTGTGGGTCGTGCCCTGTCAATAGTAACAGACTCGTAATATTAAAATAATTATCATTTTGTGACTATCTCTTCATTAAATTTAACAGTAAAAATACTTAGTAATTCCTTATGTTGAGAACAACTTGTTTTATTTTAGTTTATTTTTCTGTTGAAATTGTATTTAGCTTAAGTGATTATAATAATTAAGTTTATAAATCCAATTTGTATTGTTGGTTGAAAAGGTTTTAAGGTTCCTTCTTTCAACTAATTTTAATAGAAAGTCAATGTTCATTTGTTGTTGTATTGCAAAAGTGTGATACAATCAGCTGTGACTCATTGGAAAGATATTTTAAAGCCTGAAAAACATTATTTTCTGTATTGATTAGCATTAGCAGGATGCAGAGGCACAAATGTCCCACTTTCCTTGAAAAGGCTGAAGGAGCCATTTATATACAGTATGTACCATCTCTTAATCTTCTGAACCAACTGCAGTTTACATTTTTAAGCATTATTGATTTTTCCAAATGGCTATCATGGCTTTGTGTTTGTGCTAATGAAAGGAAATCCTACTTTACAACATCATTTTTTCCCCAGAAGGTCAACAGCTCTGCTAGTTGGTAGCATTTCTTCATTCTTTTCTTGTCTTTCTTCCTTCCAAGAATGCAGGCTGAC
This sequence comes from Acanthurus tennentii, assembly GCA_029783805.1. Classification (NCBI taxonomy): domain Eukaryota; kingdom Metazoa; phylum Chordata; class Actinopteri; order Acanthuriformes; family Acanthuridae; genus Acanthurus; species Acanthurus tennentii. The sequence continues at coordinate 17,543,868 of JAPZDZ010000005.1, forward strand.
ACTCACTGTGCTCTCTCAAACACACAATGCATTTTTTGAAAAGTAAAGCACTCTTTTACTCTCTCTGATACTAAATCATAACACCGTGCACCTCAAAAAGAGATGTTGATACACCATCTTACAGCACCTGTGCATATTTTTGCAGTTTCTACTGTCTCATTTTTCTACGCACATACTAAAACACAGACTCACATTACATGAATAAATTAGAATGAGCTGAGAGAATAAATATTCCTCTTGTGACACATCTAAGAGTAGAACATACATCACATGTGTAATTGTCTGTGTTTATCTGTACACTGGCATGTGTGTTGCAGTTGTTGTGGCTGACTAAACCATCGACCTTTGGCCATTTTGATCTGGATTATTAAAACTTTTCAGCCATAAGACAGTACTGAAAAAAAGTTCTTTCTCTCTATGTTCATCTCACCCCTTTTCTTTTCATCTCCTCATCTATCCCTCATTCAACACTCATTATCATTATTTTTAAATGGTGTTTACATTTTAATTATTGATGCTGTAACTTAATCTAGCTAAAGTGAACCAGGCTATCAGTGCTATAAGGGTTTTTACATTTAATGTCAACATTAAAGTTTAAAAAAAACAGAAGTGTTTTTCCAAGAATTTAAACTTATGCATATTTTTTTTGCTTGAATGAATTGTATTTTGACAGATCCCACATGATGAATTTATTAATGAATGTTAAATAAGCATTTCCTATGAAAGCATATCACATTTTATCCTGCCTTTAACAGTGGAGTCCCACTTTCAGAGGGCTTGAATGACAAAGATCCCACATCTGAATAAAAGGAGACCAGAAAACCCATTTAAAGGGTGCTACTGTAAAAAATTGCACCTTTTATAACCAGGCTTGTAAATATACACATATAGGCTTTAATGACAAGGATATATTCCTTTGCTGTGGACACTGATATATTTTAAGGCATATCTCACCATGTTATTAATGGAACAGAAGCCTTAATTATTAATGAAAGCATTATTAACAGCCGTGCCCAGTTTCTGATTCTGATTTTAAACATTTATAGAATTATTATTGGTGTGACGGAGCACAAGATTGATCTCCCTGGGCTTGTGTGTGTGTGTCTGTGTGTGTATGTGTGTGTGTGTGTAAAGGAAAGCAAAAGAAAGATGAATCTGTTGCTAGACGGAATTTCAGGCCTGTGCTTTTATTTTGGAGCATATAAACTTCATAAATGAGGCATTATAAAGCCCTAAAATAAATTCTTCCAAAATAAATGCCCGCTAACTTTTTCTGACGGGTTTTAAGTGCAGAGTCATGTGTCACAGACAAGCACAAAACAGCCTTAAAGCTTTAACCAAATTAAACCAATCCCAAGCTAGTTAGAGAGTGGAGTCATACAAGTCTGCTTTGCTTGTTCCTTACTTGTTTCAAATCGATAGCTTCTCTGCCTGTGGAAATATTTGCATAAATGTGTGTGTGTGTTTGTGTAAGTCGTGTTGTTTCTTTATCATATTTATTTCTTCTTGGGCCCACCCTTTTCCTTTTATGTAGAGTCATAAATCACATGAAGTACCCTTTGTGTGTTTACTTGTGTGTGTGCATGCATCTGTGGACAGAAAATGAATAGGGTGAACATTTTACCACCCTCGCTCCCCAAGCCCCTCTGTCAATAAAATGGCCGAGAGGGTGAGATGGTGTGTGGGTGTAGGTCGTTGTGTGGGTGTGAGGTGTGTATCATCCGCAGCTCCTTGTGACACAAATCATTTCTACTGTGATACATAAACATGAAACAGCGCAGCAAAAAAGCACATAAAAGAGCAAGGCCTGCAGGGAAATAGAATGGAGTAGAATACATTTGACCATCGTCCAACAACAGCTTCAGGATAAGTGCAAATTTTTTGCTGAAGTTGAACATTTTTCAACATCTGTTTGAATGAATTTCTGCTGACTTTTTATGCAATCAAGTCACTTTTAAAATTCACTGCAAGTTCTGTTTAAACAGACCTCAAGCGTTTGTTCTTTTCTTACGTTTGTACCTCAGGCTAATTATAAATTCATTCAAAGTGGCCTCGTAAAGAGGACGGGATACCACTCAAGAAGCCAACAGTGGAAAAAAACACATAAAACACTGATAAGAGTATCGAGAGACATCCAGTAAATGAGAATCTGTGGGGTTTTATGAGGAGCCCTTTATGCAAAATATGTTAAGTGGGGCAGGGAGAGAATCATGCCCATTTCAAAACGTATATATGATGCCAATGTTAGGTCGAGCACCTAAACTTTGGATCCGACAAAAACTAATAAATTGATACATGCACATAAATTTACTGAATTGTTGTTGTATTCAACATCAGATTAGCCCATTTTTACTGATACCTGATGAGGCTTTTTATGCTTGTACTGGTCTGATAAGCAGTATCAGCGTCAGTGCATCTCTTCTTGAGCTTATTAAATGTTTAAATGTTTTTGGTGATTAGTTCTATTATTTGGGGTTATAAAACCTTTTTCTGAGGCAGGTTCACCCCTGACTTTACATGATTTCACTCTGAAGTGTGAAAAAATACTGAGACTAGCCAAGCCGAGGGTTAGCACAGTGCTAAGCTTTTGTTAAAAGTTTTTGAAGAACTTCTTTTTAATGGGAAACTGGAAATAAATTTTTCTTAAATCGTGAAGAAAACAAATATCACAGGCTGAGTACTGAGAGGGCACAATTTTGTTGCCACGCTGCCTTGGAGACAGTGGAAGTGTGCTGCTATTTTCTGACTTTCATAATTCGTCTGATGGAGCATAGATGTGTTTTTCCTCCTTCCATCAACTTGGTTCATGAAATTGCACAGTGCAGTTCTAATGGTGCATATGTTTACTTACATGTGTGTGTATGATATGACTTTCCTTATTTACATTGTGTGTGGGTGTTTTGATGTGTGTGTATGTGCATCAGAGTTCCTCGGGTTCACTGTTGATTGGTTGCATATTTTCTCTGCTGACAGAGTGAGAGAATATTTATATGAGTGATGTTTTTGTTTTCTTTTGCCTTTTGCAAGAGAAAAAGAAAAAGATGGAAAAAATGATAAAAATGTATGGAGTCAGAGCAATCAAGAGATTGTGCATGGGGACACAGGTGGACTCACCTTGTCTTTACCTTTGCAGTCACATTTCCACAGCTTTCCATGAAGGAAAAAAGTGCTGTTTCAGCAGGCTTCTTTGGGCTGGACAACCGGTCGGCACTAAAGTTTCTCAAAGTGTTTTGTATTATAAAAATACTCAGTTACAATGTGACAGTTAAGTGGGAATGACTTGTATCAAAATGATCTCAATGACTTAAACCTCAAAGTGACAGTGCATTTCCTCAGTTTCACTGTGCCTGTAATGATCAAATGCAGATTTCTCAAACCAACTCTGTTTTTTATTTTTTTTTTTGCTTTTGTTTCTCTTTGGGTGCTTGTTGTGGATCCGTGTGTCCGCCTGTCCTCCTGTCTGTGTGTATGTGTGTGTTTGTGGCAGTATGGACAGGATTCAGCAGCTAAGAAGAGAATACCTGCAAGCGAGGAGAGAAGGAATGGTGCCACCTTATGAAGAAGTGGACCAACGACCCAGAGGACATGAAAACAACACACACAGGGTGAGGAGCTCAGACACAAACATGCTCTTACAAGTACATGCAAAAGCAGGTCCAAAAACACACGTTAGGTGACTAGCCTCACAGTCTCTTTAACTAAAGCTTTTTCTGACCTTAACATTTGTTCAACCTTTTATCAGCCTGTCCATCATCAGGTTTCCATGAGATAACCGTGTGATCACTGTGTGCTTGTGTGTAGAGGCCTGTGTTTCTGTACAGTAAGTACTGTACGTGTATTAGCGAGGTTTCTTATTCACTATCAGCTATCAGAATGATCACTGCTTTTACTCTGTTCATCTGGTGATCAAGGCCCATTGAGCTGTCAGTTGCAAGGTGCTCTTTGACGTGAATGGCTCCTGTAGGCATTGAGCTGATAGGACTTGATGCGATACCACTTTTCACTGAGGATGAGACGCAGAGGAGATAAGTAGAGATTTTTACTCACTTGTCATCCTGCAGGTATTGTTTTTCAAACCAGAGGATGGCAATCATACCCTCACAGATTCACTTCTGAGCTCAGGCTGGCTGAGTCATGAAGAAGCTCAGAAACACATCTGTGATAATGTAATAACAGGTAAAATTATCTGTGTGCTAATGAGAAATCACCTCCCACACTGGTACCATATGCCACCCAGCAGTGACATTGTTTGCTGCCGTTGCTAAGCAAGTGTAAGTACCTTTGTAACTAATAACTGATGTAACGGATATCAGATTTTATTTTCATGATTCTAACAGTGTCCTTATTTTACGACATCTCTTTGGCAGTCAGACACTAAGAATACATTTCTTCTTTGCTGCTGTCCCTAATTTCTTTTGTCTCAGCTATTCATAATTTTCACTAATTCTTGTGTAAACAGCATGTTTCCTTTAAGCATAAGGCTTGGACTGTACATGTTTAGTGGGTTGCTTCAGTAGAGCAGGGGCACCAATAAATATTAAAAGCTTGGTTCATTTTAGTTTTTTTGTACTATATGTACCATTTTTGACTTTTGCAGGCACTGATACAAATATTTGTTTGTTAATGTTCAAACATTGGTTAAATAACCCTCTTCATTATGAGCTGACATCATGGAAAAGCTAAAATATATATATATTTTGTCAGTGAATATTAAAACTCTGTTGTGATACAGACAAAGATCAACTTTAGATTGTTTTACCCTGGCTAACTCACTGTTTAACAAAAACAAGTTTAGAGCAGTACCCTTTCAGGAATCCAGAAAAGATGTCTGTAAGCACAATTAGTCTTTTGGTCTTTTAAAGTCTTCCTGTAAAGTCAGGTGCCTCGTACTGTTGCCGTGACATTTAAGCTTCCATGGCTATTTGATGAAGAAAGAAAATCACCCTGAGCAACCAAAATGAGTTCTTGGAAATTAAGCTAAAATTAATCTGCTATGACAAATGGACAGGTTTATTGCAGCACGTCACAGTTTCCCCACTGCATCATGATTTTCAGTCAGAGCTTCACTGCTCTGTACCAGAGTACTGTGAGAGCTCATCATGGTGCAGGTAACTCGGCTTTGTGTGTTTGTGCGTGTATGTTATATTAATTTGCAATACTAAGAGGAGGTACAATACTCCAAGCCATGAGTCCTCAGAGTTGTATGAAGAAAATATTTTGTGTGCTTGTGCAGGAAGTACAATCAGAACAATATATCAGTGCTGCATCCAGGAATGTAAATGTTTACCCTAAGTCAATGCATCGTCTTAGGAACACAAACTTTATGCCGCCACTGCATTTCTTGTCCACAGGTGGAGCCACTCATTGCAAACAGGAGAATCTTCATCCATCCTCTTATGAAATGCTAGTGCTATGTTCCTGATCAGATTGAAAAGACCACTGTGAAAACGTTTTTAATATATTTTCTTATTTTTTTAGATTTTGAGTATAAAAAGAGGTGACATTTGAGAAAACTGGACTGAGCTTTTTCAAAGAGGTTAGATCTGAGTTAGATGCAGATCATTGAGAACATTCAGGCAGAAGAGGGAAAAGTCTGGACAACTTTCATCTTCAGCTTTCACTACATAATAGCTCAAAATTAAATATTTAAGCTAAATTTAAGTTTCTCTCCAAACATTTTTCAGAGTATGTAGAAATATTCTGAAACAATTAAAATGACTTGTAGATTTATTGCTAATAAAAATATATTACTGTCCCATAGAGGTTTATTTTAAAATCTTTATGGCCCTCGGGTGCAAAGAAGTATCGCATTAGTCTACTGTAACAAAATGCTGTGAGCAACTTCACCGAAATATAGAAATACAGGGCCTTTATTATTGTATCCACACAGTGTGTTTATCAAAAGTTATACCTAGCCTACTTTAATTCAGATCTTAAAGTCATTTGGTTTGTGACCAGCCGGGGGCAATCTCCTTTTCCCCTGCGATCGATAGCCACACATTACATCGTTCTCTGCCTCCAAATGGGAAAACTTTGTTGTTGTTTATAAAGCTGAGAAGGGAGAGCAATTAGCATGCTTCAGAGGTGGAAATTAAGTTTAAAGTTTGTAGTTAAATAAAGAAAAAAAATCAAAAGAAAAACAGACCAGCAGCACTTGCCACAGCTTCTAACAAGGCTCTCTCATTAAGGATGATGCATTTATTAATTAATGCAGCAGCGATTATTTACCTGACTGACTTTCTGTAGGAAAGGGAGGGGGAAAGTAATGGTTATGGAGGTGAGTTGAGTGCAAACTAATTCAATTTCACTTTTATTGGTTTGTTTGTTGCTCTTTAAGCCGTTTTTATTTTTTGTTTAGGGTTTGCTGAATGACTATGAAAAGTAAAAGCAATGGAAACTTAAGTGTAGAGAAGAGAGAGAGACACAAAAGGAGAGAGGGAGAGAGAGTTGTTCATACAATGTTGTCACAGTACACTGAGAGTGTGTGTGTGTGTGTGTTTTTTTTCTCCTCTATGGCTCCATTACCATCTCATTGATTCATGGTTATGGGTAAGCTGTCTCTGCTAGCAAAATTATGTTCGCCTAAAAACAATTATCAAGCAACAAAAGCCACACCACAAGTTTGTTTCCGAGTGAGTGCTTTGTGTGCTTGTGGGTGGGTGTGTATTTTTGAAGACAACAACAGACTTTCTCCCTAAGGAGAGGGGAACTAAATCAACAGGGCACTGTTGTCACATACACACACATTCACACACAGTCCTACACAGACGGTATGGAAGCCAATTGTTATAGTGGGTGGTGTGACACACTCTTTATTATAGGATTTAATTAAAATGAAAAGTTTTCTTCTAGTCTTTCCTGTACTTTTGGCTTAAATAGTATTTATGAACTGTTTGTCTGTTTGGTTACTAAATACATTTTGTAGTATATTTCAGTTGTAAGTCAATTAAATGATTAAAATTGAATGAAAAAAAAATATTTGCTAACTGTTCTGACTATTAATTAAATGTTTCAGTTGTTTCTTGAGCAAAAATGTAAAACATTTGCTTATTCTAGCTTCTAAATGTAAAGATTTAATGTTTTATTGTCACTTATGAAAGTAAACAAAAAGTCATTGGGTTTTGGACTAATATTTTTTACCATTTTAGGCCGTTTTATGGCTCAACAAATAATCAATTAATCATAGAAATACTCACACATTACTCACACTTAAAGCATTTAAAGCTTCTCTTAAAGCTCCTGTTCTATGTTACACATGATTATACTGATTTTTAATACAGTCACTTATATTCCTGTGATAATCTGCTTGAAAAACAGGTTTTTGTTCTGGCTTGGACAGCATTAGACACTGAGTCAGAGTCATTATCTCCATCCATCTCTGTTTTTGTCCATTTTGTAAATTATCCCCTCTCATAGTGCACTTGACAGTAGTTTAAGATAAAAAGGGCCATTTAGCTGCCCAAACACCAGTCAAAACCACCCTCACAATTAACACAAAATAACAAATATGTCTGCTTGTTGGACAGGTGAAATTGTTTTATTCCAATTACAACCAAAAGGAGTCAAAGTTAAAATGAGATGTAATTCATCTGTTTATCGGACTCTTTGTCTTTATGTCTGTTTCCTCATTTTCTGTGTTTCCTAATTTTACAAATATCAAATACCCTTTCAAAAAGACAATAAAATATAGTTTGCTGTCATATAGATGCTCTCAGCTACAGAATACCCCCCTAAAGTCAGTAAGAACCTGCTGCGATGGGACTCATAGGTGTTCACACCTACTCAAACATACTCATTAGTGAATTTTTAAAATGCTGTTTGCTTAATAGTGATTCCATCGTTTGCTTTGTTGAACCATATAAGCAGCTTCCACTGTGCAAGCCTTCCTTGTGGTTTCTGCAGCAGCTCTTATTTCATTGCTTTCTTCTGCCGAAAATCCTGGTTAGGCAACATTTAAAAGCAGGGTCATTATTGCCTTCAACAAGTTTAGGGAAACATATGAAAGAGATTCAGTTTGGTTGTTATTGGCAGTGAGGATCAAAAAAAGCAAAATGCTCCTGGACATAAAACTGGCAGCACTGCTCATCTGAGCTGCATCCAAATGTTGCTCATGTGCCGTTACAAGAGGATCTTGTTTCATATCCTGTTGATCAAGACTGAATTCCCTGTACTGTCAGAATGATGTCCGGTCCTGCACTGTATGCAGACTGCTGTGCATGCGTGCGTTTGTGTGTCTGCCTCTGTGTTTTCATGAGTTTTCATCTTTTGGTGCGTGTGTGTGCGTGTGTATGTGTGTGAGTGTTTCTCTTTGTCTTTTGGTTCAAGGTTGCAGTCCTCTGAACTGGGTCCAATATTCCTTCCAACCTTCGGAGACAGACACGCCATTGTGTGATTCACAATAGAATTTGGGAAAATCCCAGCATGCGATTCCCATAACCTCGCTTATTTTTATCTTACTTTTTTGCCCATTTTCAGTCACTTCTGCAAGAAAAATTCTCTCTCTTCACCTTGACCTATTTGTGTGACGGTGTCGACAGTATGCCGAATGTGTCACACGAATATGAATAAAAATATATTATTCAGTTAAATGTAATGTTTATCTTACTAACTGTATCTTTCTCCTTAGTTCAAATTATCCTGACAATGAATAATTCCCAGTATTATGAAAAACACAATTCTCTCACCATGCCCTGTATGTGACCTTAGGACCATCTCTAGAAAAAGCACATGAAGCTATTAAAATAAGTCAGAAATCTTGAGGCACTGGCACAAAGTGTTGACCGGGGCAAAGACGGAGCCTTTTCACTTTAAATTTAAAAAAAATAAAGAAATCTAAAAACCAGCTCACCACCACACTCTGTGCTTATATTGTGGGGACATTAGTCATGAGTATCACCCAATGAGACCCACGACCAACAATGAACACAGTTTTTCCATTCTGTAGCAGCAGAATGAAACAGTGCCCACTGTACAGGATATCTCTCTGTTTGGGGTGCAAGGTGAGTGAAGGTTAGGTCTCTGATTCCTTTCCACATTTTTTTCACTTTCTGTTGACCAGCATAAGTTTCTTCCTGTGAAAGAATCAATCTCATTGTGTGGCTAATGTTTGACCAGGAATTAACCTTTGTAGTGACATTTTGTTGTAGACCAAATACAATTTAGAGAAACCCTTTAATTCTTTGATGCAATATTACATTTTGGAGATGGGGAAATTCTTATAGGAACTCTACATGTCTGTACGATGAGTATGTATATTTAGGGTGGGGAAAGAAGTATTTTTCATTTCTTGCATGAAGGAGTGAAATCAGAGCAACACAACACTGAGTGTGTCTTTAGACTTTCTGATCACACTGCTTGCAGCTGGTAATGCACATAATTTGCAGGTAAAAATTCCAATGACAGGTTCCGCTTGGATTAAATTTATGTTATTACAGTACTATAAAGTCAGGCCTTACAATTACACCACAAACCTCTGAAATGAGATAATGTCTTATCCATACCATGGAGTCAGGTTTGGCAGATCTCTGTATTTTTTCATTTTATTGCCAGGCTGCAGAGTCCAACCCAACTGCTCTCCCTCTTTGCACACTCACTCACCCTCTCCCGTTCTAACACACACACGCACACACAAACACACAACACATAACCCTTTCCACCGTGACCTCGAAACTGTTCATGTGATTTCAGCCATTATAAAATAAAAGTAGCTGCACTACCTTGGGTGTTTTATAGGCAGACAGGCAGGGGATCGAACCCCAACCCTCTCTGAGATGGAAGGGACAGCAGTAAACCTTGTAGCTGATTGTAGCTCTTTGTTATAAAAGACAGGGTTAAGACAGCTGTTTGTGCTCTACATAAAAACTGTTTTTCTCTCTGTTTTCACTCTCTACATTTTAATCTAGCTTTCCAATACTTCCACTTTGGTTCATGTTCTTTCAGCATTATAAAACCTACGTCTACCATTTCCTCTCCAATGAGAAGTGAATCATTATGTTTCTATAAAATTTGACATTGAGAAACAAAAGGTTGTTGTTGTTTGGTTGAGACAGTTAATAGATCCATCCATTTAAAAATACTATGCCTTCTTGTCACAGCATTCAGACAGAAATATGATGGAGAGGTTTAAATAAAAGCGAACTTTATGCTGATCACAAATATGTGATTATAATTATATAATTATTATAATTTGGAATGACAAAATCTGCATCTAAGAAATAAGGAGAGAAAAGGAGAAAAAGTACATTTTTTCACTTCAAAATGCAAACTGTACCAAGAAAGGCCATATTTCTCCAGTCTCCATTATTAATGCCAGCTCTGGGTGACCATAAATTTACTGGAATATGCTGCACCACATCACCAGTCACCAGAGACTGCATTGCTGGCAGCAGACACTCACCGCACAACACTCGCAGACTGCCTTTCTAATCTGATGATTTGAAGGGGATGCATTTCAAAGGGGTAATATGGCATTTTTTGCTCAATCAGCATAGAAACAACACACACACACACATGCACGCATACACATATGATGTGCATACACATAGACAGCAAATCAAACAGTCCAATGTGGAAGATACAAATGCAAGCAGTCTTAGCCAGCCAACATGCTACCACATGCAACACATGAACATACTTAAAACACGCGTGCATATTTGCACACCCTAACCCACACACACACACACACACACACACACACACACATACATACAGAGGCTGCCAAGTTTAAACACTAAGCCATGGGTTTTCTCATGGAAAAATACATTAGCGCTATTAAAACCCATTGCTCAGATCATATTCTCTCTGTTTCTCTCTCTGGCTGAATGCAGCCTCAGTGTAATTAACTTATATTTAACTGCAGCTCAATTATATGAGAGAGATTTTTCAGCTGTGAGAACGTTTTCTGCGCTAAGCATTTTTGCAGAAAAGACCCTTTATTTACTCTGCTGACAGATTTGACCACGAACTGAATCACATTACAGATTTTACCCATTGCACAAATTGGATAAGTTTTAATGTTTGGCGTCTCTGGAGACTTCCAATGTAAATTTATTATCAGACAAATCAGCAATATTCCAGAGGCAGCATGGTGAGACCTGCACCCTCTTGCTGGCCTCAGTGAGTACAAGAGTGACTGACCAACTGGATAAAGAAATGAATGCTAATAAAGAAGATATGTCAGACTAGCTCTGAGCAGATATCTGTATTCGGTCTAAGATCAGCTAGTTTGCAAAGGATATGTGTTGCAGATTGACACAGACAGCATCATCTCGAGAAATACGCACACATTTGAACTCAAACGCATGATTTTACAGACATGCAATCACATGTTCATAGCCACACATCTGCAAACAAGCCCATACTTTGCTGTCAGACAGTGGCGTTTCCTGTGTGATCATAGGATGGAGCTTTAACTCAGGATGGCCTTATAAGGATAAGTAGAGTGTTGGAACAGTATAAAAGTGCTGAATCCAATGGAACAGAAAGGAAACTGGGGTTACGCTAATGGTCCAGAACAACTGTGAGACAGAGAAAAGGAGGGATCAGGACTGAGATGAGGGGAGAGGCAAATAGAAAGCATTTGAAAGCAGATCTTTTGTATCTGACAAGCTTTCCTTTTTTAGTGTGAAGCATTTTTGGCAAAAGCATACTGTGCATTTTATAGTTTCTTCAAGTGAAAATGTTCTGTAAAGCATTAAAGTCAGGGAAGAAATCATTTGCTGTTATTATTCTTGAACATCCTTCCAGCTCCTCGATTACTGCTTTTACTACCTTCTTTACCTCCCTACGCTTGTCTTTTATCAACACCCTACTCCATCTGTGTGAGTGTGTGTGCATACGTAAATGCTTGCTTGTGTGTGTGTGTGTGTGTGTGTGTGTGTGTGTGTGTGCATGCGTGTGCATGGATGTATGTGAGCACGACCAGCAGCAGGTCAAAAGGTTGTAATCCTGGAGTCAGAGGAGATGGGATCAGTGCCGACTCGGTGGACACAGACACATAGCTGCGTCCACTGGGACTTGCTCAGACATACTCAGACACACACTTCAGAAATGATATACGTCCTCTCACTGTCTCAGTCAATAATGGAGATACGGTCATGCTCAGACATTTATTGTTCCTCCACACTCCTTCATTCTCCTGTCTCTTTTCCATCCCAGCTTAACTCTCTCACACACACGCAGGCATCCGCACACACACAGAGTCATGAGGTAATCTTAGCAAGGTTCGCTGGTTGTGACTGACTAGAACAATTAACGGCTGAGTCATCGTAGGAGATTTGGAGCCTTTAACAGTGAAATCATTCACACCAACTGACCGGGTATGATAGATGTGTGTGTAGGTGTGTGCTGGAGTGGGGCTGTGTAATGGCACATATAGAAACTGTGCGAGTGTAGAGAAATCTTAAAAGTGATTCCAGTTTGTAGAATTTATATGCATGTGCATGTGTGCACGGGTGCAGTGAGGAGTTAACTTAAGGCTCATAAGCAGCTGAAGCCACTGCAGAACATCAAGCCAAATGCAAAGCAGTTTGAGTCAGACTGGTTGAAGCCATGTCAAACAGCCTGCATTTGATTTGGCTGGAGAACGTTAGAAGCAAACCTGATGCTGATAGAGATCCACAAAGACACACACACTCTCACACACATGCATGCACACAAACTCACTATCTTACACACATAGACTCATTATCCAAGCAAGAATAAATAACAAAAAACAACAGGGAGCCAACCTAGAGTAAGCAGACTTATGTCACACACTTGCAACCCACTGCAACAGTGGTTTGGGAAAAGAATGGTAAAAGTTTGTTCCAGGGAATCTTGGAGCTTTCATCAAACAGTCTACCATTCTTTTCCCAAACCAGTGTATTGAAAACCATAACCAGAAGCTCTGTGTTATTTTTGGATCATAGATGGATGTTTTTGTCTCACAAGGGTGGATTGTTGTGCCTCTATGGGCACTCTGTGAATGCAAATCTATCCTCTTACTGAAAGACAGAGGCATAGTCATGGCCTGATACTAAATGACTTTCTTTTTTCTATTTTGTGGAATTAAACATGTC
>JAPZDZ010000005.1:17571389-17582521 GCA_029783805.1 Acanthurus tennentii
ATTTTGTTTTTATTTATTTATTCATTTATTTGAATTGTTTTTATTTTTTACAAATGTATATATTTTTATATATAAGCGTAATATGTGACAGATAGTTCTGAAGTTGGTGTCAGTCCTCTCCCCTAATTATTGGAAGGTAAATTCCTAAAAATGTCCTTAACTATCACTGTAGCAAACTGGTAAAAGCTGTAAAAAGTTCAGATCTTATTTTTGCTAGCTGCCAAGCTGTGATGTAGATGAATGTCTCACTGAAGAACAGGTGACTGGTGCAGCTGTCTCCTGTGTGGTCAACACAGACTCATTAGTCGAATGATGAACTACTGAAGGGCCTTATTAGCTGTGTGTGTGTGCAGAGGTGAAATTGTGTGTGAATGTGAATAAGCACATCTTTGCCAGTGTACTCTTCCTTTTAGTGCTACTTTGTTAAGAGGGTGTAGTAATTAACCTAAGAAAATGGATGGCTTTTCACCAGCAGCTGCAATTACTCCTTTTCCAGAATAAATGGATGAATAGATAAATGGTTGTAGGGAGCGATGGTATATAGTATAAAAATGCATGGGTGATGAGTTGAATTGGTAAGAATAAAGAAAGACTGGGATGCTGAGAGAAAGAGCAAGGATGAATAAATGGGAGGAAGTACATATGGTTGGAGAGCAGAGGGGGAGGAAAGATGGATTGTGTGTGGAAGAACAGGATAAATTGGCTTGTTTTATCACTGCTTGAGTGAAGAGTGGATGGCATCACAACTCATTGCATGTGGCCATGAATGACGTGCTCATGACAGGTAAAAGCTAAATTTGATGTGAGTTTTCTAAAGGAAATGAAGGAGAACTTACAAATATACATCTGACTCCCCTAAAGAAAAAAAAGCTCTCTGATAGGTGCCATTTTAAAAAGCTGAAGTATAGCTGGTGTCACCCACAGGAAACAGGTGAGTTAAGATAACATAAGGAAACATTATTTTCATAAGTTTTTTAGAGCAAGGTGCTTTCATACATCAGTAGATAGAATACATATGTGCAAGAGTCTGATATTATTGAAATCTTTTCCATTCTGCTGAAATATATAGAGCATGCCTCAAGTGAATAAATCACGAGAAGGTCTTTGGTATCAACTGGTGACAAAATTCAACTAGTAGCACACAGCTAGGTTTTGTAATTTTCTAAAAAAAAAATAAATAAAAAAACTTGGAGCGGTTAATGATGGCTTGAAGGATTTTTTTTTAAAAAGGCAAAACTGAAAAGATGTGGTCTGATATTTCTATGGATGTGTCACTGTAAGTAAGCTGCACTACCTGTAAAATGATAAACTATCCTTTAGACTGTGGTCATATGGGCTGTATGACTACAAAAGGTTCTGAGAAAATCCACTTTTTTAAAAAATTCTTTTATCGCATCAGTCAGTCAGATTTGCGTTTTCATGCTTAACATTTTGGGTCCGACTTGCACAGAGTGGCATTTAGACTCATAGAAATCACCAGAGGCACAGGTGTCATTGTAAAATGTCGATGTAAAATCCAAACACAGTGCAGTGGCATCAGGTGTATCACAGGAAACAGATACAACACACAACCACACACACACACACAGAAATCGCAGCCTTCTCAGAGCTGTGTTTTAATTGAGTCAGCTCAAAGTGCTGGCTGTGCAGAACGTTATGACTGATAGGGATTAGAACCAGCCTTCCCTTATTCATCGATTTCTGCATGGATGGGAGGCAGGGTGGGGGCCATGATGGAGGGATGATGGCAGGGGAGCAGAATCTTTTTCTATTGATTTACGGAAGGGGGAAAGGACATTGGTAGTGAGGAAAAGAAAGATGGACTGAGAGTGAGAAAAAAAGAAATAAACAGCAGGAGGAAGGTGGGATTTTAAGATCCCTCCCCCTGAGTCAGTTTTACAGAAGAAGAGAGGAAGAATGGGAGGGAAGTATAGGAAGAAGGAGAGGATTGAAGGCACAAGAAGGGACAGATACAGATTATGCTGCTTCTCTTTGTCATCATTGATTTTAGGATGAGGCGGGGAAAACAACAGGGGATGGAATATGGGAAAGGGATGGAAGTAAATGGGAATGGAGCAGAGAGAGAGAGTCGTAAAGTCAGAACACTAGTGATAGATGGATGCATGGAAAAGAGAACAGAGGGTGGAGTATGATGACAGCATTTATGGTTGTAGGAGAAAAAGATGTGAAGTAACATCAAAGGTTAGGGAGAGGGATTTAACATTACTTCACTTAAGAAGAGTTGGTTGATGAAAGGAAAAGGTGAGATGTGAACACAGAGAGGGAGAGAAGATGAAGGAAAGTTAAAAAAGGGAAAATGTAGAGATGATGAAGACATGTTCAAGAAAAGCTCTAAATAAAGTTGAAGAATGGGATGGACAAAGGACAGAGAGGATTCACATTTGGTCCAAAAAGTTCACCAAATTCTCCATGTCGATCAAAATCCTTTTAATATCCTGCAAACAGCTCGATGAAAAGGATGGAACATTTGGGCCTTAATGTGTGTGTTTGTGTGTGTGTGTAAGTTAGGTCAAGAGAGAAAAACAGCTGTAAGATAGAGGAGGAAAATGTGTGTGTGTGTGTGTGTGTGTGTGTGTGTGTGTCAGCAGTGAAAGTGATGGGGAGGTCTGTTTTATGGGTAAATTGAAGGGTCTGTTGAAAGGAGAGAGATGAGCCCCTCTTACAGTGTGTGTGCCTGTGTAAGTGTGTGTTTGTGAGTGTGTGTCTGTGATACTTTCTGTGTGTGTCTGCTCCCTCTCCCTTCAGTATCAGTCTCTTCTGCTTGATTTCCGCGCTCTCCTCTCTGCCTCTCCTCTGCTCGCTATGCCGTGAAATGGTTTTTCACTAGACCATTACCCCAACTAGTGCACTACAGTACTGCCACAGCCCTCTGCGAGCCAAGGGGAGTGTGTCTAAATGTGTGTGTATGTGTGCACCTAAGGAGAGAGAGGAGTGTGTATTTGGCTGCGTGCATGAGAGAGACTATGCATGTGTATGTGTAAAGCAGCTGCACTTGAAAGAGAAAGATTGTTCATGTTTTTGGAAAGATGGATTATGTGCACATGTTGGTTCAGGTGTGTGTGTGTGTGTGTGTGTGGGTGTGCGCGTTGTGTGCATGTGTGTTTGTGTGTCTGTGGCAGGGAAAAAGGTGTGTTCAGTATGTCCAACCCAAGCTCAGCTGTCATTGTGTTTGTCCTGCACTGTACTCCTGTCACACTGAAGCCTGAGTGTCTTCTTCATTTAACCTCTCTCTTTCCCTCACTCCGTCTCTCTCTCTCACTCTCTCTCTCTCTCTCTCTCTCTCTCTCTCTTCCTTTCTCTCTTTCCCTCACTCCGTCTCTCTCTTTAGCTACGGCTCAGTTGTTTTTGCATTTTGTCAAATTCTCAGCCATAAGCATCTTTCAGCAGAGCCTCATGTATTTTGTCACCATGGCCTTAAATGTTTCCCAAAGTGCAAAGCACACATGCTAACAAAATTTCCTTTATTGTCACATTTGAATCCATTTTTTACGCTTACCTCTCTTGAACTTTTATATTCTCACTGGGTTTGTGACATATTTATACCAGTGTGTGTGAGGTGCATTGCTGTCTGGGTAGGTGCTGTGTGTCCAGGGCTTCTTCTAAATCAAAGACTTTCATTTCTTGTATTTGTCCCCGACTGGTTTTGCTGCTTGTATAAACAGAACTGTATGACAGAGACAAAGAGACAAGTACACACACAGTGATACGTTACTCAATAAGAAGAAAGTGTTAAACAAATTTAGTAAGTACTATCAAGTATCAGCTCCTAACACCCTGACTGCATTCCACTGTGTTTGTTTGTGATCAGATAGAGATTTTTGTTTGCTTTCTATACAATGCCTCACATCATACACGCAGTCGCTACACACTCATCTGTTTGTGTTTGCTCAGTCTGTGGCATCACACAGTAATCTGCTCGTCCTAATCCATGTGTATGGAAACACACAAACACATGCACACTTTAGCAAAAGTCCACTAAACCATAGGCTGACTTTGTCTGGCTGGCTGTCCGTCTGCATGAGGGCCATCAGACTTTATACATACATCCTTTTAAAAGACGAGGCTAATAATATTCGATTTTTCCGTTTCCCACAAATCCCACTAAATGACCAAAACCAACGCTAAATCCTGATTCCTACCAGCAAGTGCTACCTGAGTAGCCAACTTATTCCTCTGTAGACCTCCACTGTGGTCTGAGGAACCATTTATCAAATACTAATACTCTAAATTGTAGATAATTTGAAGTATATTCCACATACCATCATCATAAATACCATAAATCAACCAATTCTTCCTGTTTGAGTAACATTTGCCAAAAATATGCCTTTGACAGCCTCATGCAGAGCAGGGAGGTCCGAAGGTAGAAGAGAAAAAGGATGGCATTCGGTTTGTTTTTTTCTTTGGACTTTTTTCGACAATCAAAAAAATAGAGAATAACAGCCTTATTTTTAAAAATGACATTCTATCAGAACGATCTTTCAGCTGCTTTCCTTCCTCCATCTCTCTGCCACCTGCCTCCCTCTCTCATTCATTTTCTCCTCCCTCCTCCATTCATGACTCTTTGCTTTTTCTTCACCCCCTTAGTCATCTCTTCCACCTCTCAGTTTCCACCAGATGTTGCAGTCATTTCCCCTCTCATCTCTCACCCCTGTTGCTATCTCTCGCTCCCTCTTTTAACAACTTGTTTAAATTGTGTCATTTATGTCCCTTTCACCCCTCCGCTCTGTCGTCCTCGTCTTCACCCCATTCACTCCCTTGTTTTGTAATTCACCTCTCATCACTTCTCTCTCCCTGCCACTTCTCAATGGCTTCATAATATCCCTCCTCCTCCCTATATCTCCCTCGCCCGCGCTCTCTAACTCATTTACTTCTCATTCACTCTATCTTTCTTTCCTCCTTTCTTCTCCGTCTAATGCCTTTTCATTCTTTCGTTCCACCTCTCTATTCCCACCTAATATCCCGCTCGCTCTCTACCTGAGATATTGAAGCTATAAAGACAGGTGTTCAAAAGAAACAGGACCAGCAAATCTGTTTTATATGCCTCCTGGCATCGTTCCCTGGAATGCAGAGAGAGAAGAAAAAAGCTGTGGTCTCTAATATCTAATTCTCAGCCCCTTTTGAGTTGACAATATTACCTTGAGTAGAGGAGAGAAGAACCTAGTTTTCTATAAAAACCCTCAGCCTTTTGTGTTCACCACTTGGGACACAATCACACATCTCAACCTCCTTTCATTATGTTCGGATTAAAAGACGCCCTTTTAGTCTATCTTCCACATACTACACATGATATACACCCCACCTTTCCAACACAGCGTCCTGCTGTCAGAGGAGCAACAGTGTACTGGAAGAAATAGTTACTTGTTAGGCAGTTTTATCAGTTAGGAAATATGTATCATCAACAAAAGCACCATTTTACAGTCACAGCGGTGCGATAGCATGCATTTGATGGGCTTTTTTCAGAGACTCAGCATTACACAGACCCTGAAGGGACTTTATAATGCTGCATATACTTAATTCGCAACACTCAATCACCTGAATCATATCTCACTCTCGCCCACATTATGTTAAAATGAGTCTCATTTACAACATCACTGTGTCTTCCAGAGAAAATGGCTTATGTGCGTGTGTAAGTGTGTGTGTATTTGTGTGTGTGTGTGTTTGTGTGTGTGTGTGTGTGTATTGAAGGAGCTTGTTGAGGTTTGGGGTTTAGCTGGCTTCTTTAAGGAGCGCCACGGCAGCTGGAATCTCCCTCTTGAATAGACCGGGATAATCTCTGAGAGAGAGACTGTGTGTGTGTTTGTGCGTGTGTGTGTGTGTGTGCGTGTGTGTGGTGGGGAGGGGGCCAAAGAGAGGAGTGGGAATAAGTTGAGGAAAAGAAAAAAAATGGGAAGTGAGGGTAATAGAGAGAAGTAGTGAAATGAGAAGCAAGAGAGGAAGCAAGAGAGATTGAAATGTCAGCAGCTTGACTTAATCTCTTTTTTTTCCCCCTCAAGATGGAGATGAGGCTTGACATTGTGTATGTGTGACTCTGTTTGCGTGTGTGTGCGTGTGTGTGTGAGAGATGACTCCATCCTGTTTTGAAGTAACCTAATCTTGGATGGAGACCTTGTCCATCCCCCCAAAAACCCTTCAGAAGACTGAAACTCTAAATCCCTAATAACTAGCCTTTGTCAATCCTAAATTACCCCTGTATCACAACACACACACACACACAGAAACACACTTATAGACTCACATTAAAGCAGAGCGAGGGGCTTAAATGTGCACACTGCACATATTTAGACTCACATTGTTGCTGTTTTTAGTGCTTGAGACTGGGAAATACATAATGCAGTGAAGGCCACAAACTAACCAACTGTCTGTCTGTAGCAGATGCCAAGCAGAGGGACCGATCATCGGATGGCACCACGTTATGAAGAGGTGGAACGTCAGTATGCCTCCTTACCAAGGTACAGCTTCTTCTCCCTCAGTCATATGAGCTGGTCCAAAAAGAAGTATGTTCTACTGCAGGTTTCACTGTGCTCTGCCTTTTTATCCACTTCACTCCCTTTTGTCTTTGAAGCCTCCAATTAAATCTGTGTAGTCTGTATATCTTTTCGAGTGTCTCTGGAGGCCTCAGTCTCAGCCAGGAAACTCACCCTAAACCCTCCCTGGGGATTACACACTCAGACAGGGGTTGAAAACTGATTCCTGACTCCTAAATCTGCTCCCCCACCAAAATGTTCCTTGGCTTACGCACGATCAGTAGTTTTCAAGAGTGCTTTTACTGGTGCTAAGTTTTATTCTAGCTTTTTATTCATTTATTTATTTATTTATTTGCAACTTCCATCCTCATAGTTTGGTGTCTGTTTGTTTTTATTGAACTGAAGAGTTCAATGAAATGATTCATTTTAGACAAATTTTTTGCCGGATTTGAAAAAAAAATGCACGGAATTTCAAGACTTACACTCTGCTTGAAGTGTTGCAGACATTATTACTGTATCAGAAAGTAATCAATGATTAAATACATGAAGTGCAGCTTATTAGCGGATGTCACCAAGACATTGTTTATTTTCAGGGTTTCCTTACTGAACAGCATGTAGTAATGAGCATGTTTACATTCTGCACAGGACTGCTGTTGCAGCAGATTGCTTTTGAAATTGATATTTTTAAACAACTTAACCCTTTGAGTGAGAATATTTAACTAAAATTTAATCAAATCAAAAAAAAAAATTACTAATTGCTTCTGTCATTTGAGAACATCATAAAAAAGGTTCAGTCATTGCTTGGCAAATTGTCAAGAAAGCATATTTATTCTAAGTGGGATGCATTTGCTTTGGACAAGATAGTTGTTCTGTTGTCATTATAAACTCTTGTTACATTTTAATTTTCCAGTTCTTTGACTATTTTTTCCGTCAGTCTAAGCATTGATGGTCCTTGTATTTTTTCTTCTTTGTCAGACAGTGAAAAAGCCAGGGAGCAGGAGAGTAGAGGACACACAGTAGAGAAAGCTGTGGTCTGACTTTACAGCCTGGCAGGAGAACTTAACCACTCCACTATCTCTGTGCAGCATGTGTTAGCCTATTGCCCGGTGCATTTTGTTGTTTTCCTCCACAAGCAGCATGAAATATTACCAACATTAGCCAACACAAGAACAATAACAGCTTCTTGCGAGTTCTGATCAAGTCTCAAAGGATTCATTTATTTCTCATGATTTTGTTTTTGGATGTAACCAGATAAATACTCAGGTCCAGAGTGGCCATGGTTGGTTAAAGGATTTATTTCATGAAGTTTCTGTTTAAAACCAAAGCTGTTCCTTGATCATTTGAATATGTCAATGGGAAACACAATTTCTGGCAAACTTTATTTCTCAACCATCAGCGGTCATTGCCTGTTGTTTAGTATCTCATTTTTTTATTTGCAACTTTTCTACTTTTATAACCTTAAAAGCCTCTACTTGAATTCTCTTACTATCATATTTCTTAATATTTTTTCTTCCCCTGTATTTGCTTTTATGAATTTCTTCTCTTCTCTTCTCCTCCACAAAGAAGTCCTTTTTTCTCCATTATTTTCTGAATATGAATAATACTGCTGTAATGTAGTTTTGTAAATCCCCTTAACATGCATGATCACTGCACTGTAAACTGTCACTGTAAAAAATAATACTATATTCAGTTGAAAATAGAAGTGCGAACTTTAACAGGAAAAACTCAAAGTAGCTGTTACTATAGCGTCTTCTCACCTCATTTTATTTTTCTTCTAAGAACCAACACCTCACCAGACTAACAAGCCAACAACAAATGTTTGTTTGTGCACATATGTGAGAGAGAGAGTGAGGAAGTCAGCGAGTGGAACGACAAGACAGAAGTTAAGAACGTTTGAAAGTTTATAGCCAGGTTCCCACCCCTGTTAAAATGGTGAGGGATGGCTATTTCACACCTCTTTCGTATGTGCATGCGAGTGTGTGTGTCTGTGTGTGGGTGATGACTTTGGCAGATGGGAGCGCGAACAGTGATGATAGTTTTGAGGTCTGGCTGTGGTATCTGAAAAGCCTTGGGAAATTGGACACACACTCACTCACATACAGTACACCCTGTCTCTGTTTCCACTTTCAGACATGCACTGTAATCCGAAAAATGCTGTGCCAATTTTACATGTAGGCCTCGTGTTTGAAAAGGACCTGAGTGATTTTTCCATTAAAGTCCCTCTGACAGTGTGCCTACTTACAACCTTGTGACGGTTCTGAAACATTTTCTGAAGTGTGTTTTAAACAGTTACATCGCCAGAAATGCAGATTTTATACATTTTCTTTGTTCTTCCATTTCATTTTGTTTTGTTTTATATTTTTTGTGATGGAGACAGGGTGTAACATGTGTGTGCATGCATTTATGAAAGTATGTCATATATTTGAATATGCAAGCAGTGTGTGTAGGTATGTGCAAGAGGGAGGAAAGAATAAATAAGTAAATTATAAATTATTTGAAATAAGTATGAGTTAAAAAAAATAAAAGTGGTGAAAAAGAGAACAAATATGCACATACATGTAACAGTACTAATAATATAGATTTATAAACATAAGTGTAACAGAGAGAAGGCATCCAGGCAGATTCAAATCAAAGCTGGAATATATTTCCATCACCTTTATTGTATAAAATCACCAGTATAATCTAGTTATTTTTTACTCCTTGTTGTTGAGCTTTACTTTCTTAAGTGTAATTGACTGTTTTTGTCACAGTAAAAGCCAAAAAAAACTAAAAAAAACTATTTCTAAATGTGTAGATTATCTTGAAATCTATATAAAAGGGTTTTTTCTCTCTCTCCTCCAGCCTCTGCATCTCTGTCTGAATATTTCTACAGCTGTCAATTAACTCAAAAGATATTTCAGCATCTTGAGAGTCAGAGAGAGAGCTCATGTTTGGATACCACTTTCAGACTGTTGACCTTATCAAAACATGTAATTTTGCCACTGGCCCAGAAATAGCTAGCAGGCTGTGTGTATCTAGTGTCTGCATGCCTGTATACCTGTATGCATGTGCTGAAGGGGCCATGTCTGTGCATGTGCATGTGTTTATTTATGAGTCTGTGTGGTTTTTTTCGTTTTTGTTTGTTTGTTTGTTTTTTTATTATTTCAAGTGAGTCAGAAAATAGGTTGCTTAGTCAAGTACTGCATGTTTGACTCAGTCAGTTAACTGGTGTACTGGGTACAGTGTGTGTATGTTTGCGTGCATGTGTGTGTGTGTGTCTACATGCGCATGTTATCACGGTGAGACAACATTTTGATGGCTCTAAAATTAAAACACGACCCAGCAGTGGATGATGTTTCCCTGCCTAAAGCACAAACACTACCTAACAAACTGTCAGCAAAAGTCACTGCATGCGTACAGAGGAGTCCATTAAAGTACTCCATTAAAGTATTTTGGTGTTTGGCACTAAAATCAGTTTTGTATACAGTAGCTAAATCTTTAACCTTTAAATGTTGCAAATAATTTATGATGCAAACCTCAAGTCAGTAATTATGCTGAAACAAGTACACTGTGTTTAAATTAACTTGTAGAGAAAAAAAACAAGTTTGATTTACCAAGTAGTTCATATGAATTAATGCCTTTTTTTATAGGATTTTGGTCCATCAGCAACATGAGACCGATTGAAACATTAAGTACTTTACTTGCATTATTATACATTCAGTACTAAAAGACCTGTGCACACAACTCTGAAAATAACATTCTCAACTCTCTTGTTCTTTTTTTGTTGAGATGGAGAGAGAACATTGACAACATAGAGAGGGAAAAAGGGGAGAATGCAGCAGCACATGTCCTTTCACATGAAATCGCCCCGAGGTCTTCTCTCACTACCATTTTCTTGAAATTACCTCTCCATCCTCTTCACCCCCTGTCCTCCACAACCCACCTTCTCTCTGTATTTTACCACTTTTCTGTACTTTTTCCCTTCCATCTGACTTTCTCTCAGTGATGTTATTATACTAAAAATAAATGACCTGCTTATTTTCATTTTATTAGATAGCTATGATTGTTGGGACTGGATGAAACAGCCAGATGTGTATAAAAAACAGAAATGCATCAGTCTATTTGCAACAGCTGCCTTAATTTGGATGTGTACATGCGTATAATGTGCATAGGTGTGTATGCACGTTTGTGTGTGTGCAAGTGTGCGTCTGAGTCTTGGTTACTCTGAAGTTGCTAGATGTCTATTGGAGTGAGTAGGTCAACGCTAGAAGTTTTGTGCACTTTTACACAATTACTTGAGTATTATCATATTGTTTTGTGTTTTCTTTCTCTCTCAAACACACACACAATATCACACACCATCTCTACTGTACTCTTCTTGTATGAAAAAAAAAAACAAAGCCAAAAGAAACCTGGAGAATGAGAAGGCAATAACCATCAATCAGACAATTGGTTTACATGGGAGTGTGATGCCCAATCACATCCACGAGTTTGTAACCTCTCACTGCAGGTTTCTCTTCTTTCTTCCTGCAATCCATATGTGTTTTGATGTGTACACTCACATACACAGGACTGACAACTTCGAAAACAGAGCACGTACAGTAGGACTAGACTAGGTCAGCCTTGATTAAAAACATGCTTTTGCTCCCTGGAGATGTCTGTTGATAA
>JAPZDZ010000005.1:17600691-17613260 GCA_029783805.1 Acanthurus tennentii
ATATCCTGTCTTATGAATCAATTAAGTTTATTTGTCACATATAATTATAGAAAGTGCAATAGCGTGTGTTCCGTAAAGCTGCACAGGTGGTACTGTGACTCATTGCTGCCTCAGATGAGCCACCTGTGCAGAACTCACCAGCTTGACAGAAAAAAGTGAAAACATGCAACTGGTGAAAAGTCCAAAGACTGAAGGTCTGGCAGAAAATTCAGGATGCCACACTGGAAGACACTGCTGAAGACAAGAGTCTAATTTTATTCCTCAATAAGTGTTACCTGTGGCTTTGCTTACCTTACTGAAAAGGCAACACTAAACTTAGCTTTACCTTTGCCTTTTTATACCTATTTGAGCAACTTTTAGCTAGCACCTAGAAGAAATCAGTCCAAATAGTCAAAAATCCACATACTGGAAAGATAAATACGCTATTGGTTTGCGTACTTAGTGAGGTACACAGGCTATCTGAAGAAGAAACATTTAAAAATTCTCTTGTTAGCCATGTGCCCCTCAGTTTTTAAAATCTACAATGCTAAATGTAAATACAAAGAACCACAGAAGCTGATAACATGTCAGTATACCATCAGTTTCTGGATGATGTCTGTCTGCTGGTCACAATGACTTAATGCAGCTTTAACTGACATGTAATCTAACCTTAGAGTCACTTCCTGACAGAGTGACTGAGTGGCCTCGGACTGGAAAAAAGAAATGGTGACTGATTTGATGTTTGAGAGACTTTCTGGCAGCCTGCACTGACTGTATGAACTAGTCACTGACTGACTGGGTGTGTAATTGCTCCAACCTCCCTCCTAGGGCAGGTTTGGCATGCTGTAATTATTAGCAGTTATTATTAGCAGTTTTAATAATCATTGGAAGCCATTGTAATTAGGATTTCCTATTATGAGTGGCTGCCAGTTTGTGGATGTGAGTGTGTGTGTGTGTGTGTGTGTGTGTCTGCTTGGCAAGGTATTGTTCAGTTGTTGCTATTATTGGCAGCCTGGCAGCCTGTTTTTTGTTCCTTCGACTTTTGCTTCTTTCCTGTGTACACATTATGCTTGAAGCCGCCCATGGAGCTGCCAAACGTCCTAAAACCCTTATTAATTATTATAAACTTGCTGTCTTGTTTTCTCAATTACATGATTCAAGCGTGACAAGCACAAATCACATATAAAATTTTGTTTGTTTTTTTTTAATTTACATACACACACATCCTTTTTTAAGCCCATTATTATGTACAAATTTACCTCAGTGCTTGTGTTTGTTGAACCAGGAACTTTGAGTTTAAATCACCACTGACTGAACCTGCTGATATCTACTGTACTGGATGAACCATCAGTGACATACAGAAATGTATATTTGATCATCCTCCTCAGTATTGTGTGTGTATTTCAGAGAAACAAAGGAAGCAGCAGAGTGGAACTTCAAGTCTTCAGCATTTCAAAAACAGATCCAGTCAGTGCATTTTTGCTGCATTTTAGGAGGTAATAAATGAAGTCAGACATGTCTGAAAAATGCTGAATCACTTCTTTGTGAGCCAGTCTTTTTGAATAGTAACTCTTTGAAACGAAGATACAGTTTAGCTGAACAAGTCACAATCTGCTGACATATAGAGTTTTATAGAAATTAGTACTGTTTTTACTTCTAATATATTTTTATTTAAATAATATTTTGTGGCTTCAAGAGGCTTTATTGTCCAATGACTCATTAAAAAAAAAACAGTAGGCCTGTTTTATATTTTACATCTCATAACCATTTCAGGGGTCACCACACCCACAGTTTTGAATGACTGTTTCATGTAAATAAAGTCTTGACAAGAAGATTCAGCTTCAACTCAACTGTGAGAAAGTCTGAACAAAAATGATTACACACTTAAAATTGTTATTTGAGTTTTATGTTTGTGTATCTTTGTGAAAACTAAGATACTAGGATATGTATTAATTTTTCACTACATAATGAATTGGCTTAAAGAATTGACAATAATCTCATGGTAATGTCTTTAAGGAATAATAGAAAGTCAGTCAGTCAGTTTCATCTTAAACTATGTTGTGCATTTTGTTTCTTTTGGCCAAAAAATTACACTCAGATTTTAAGTGTAGGGAAGTTGAGAGATAATCTGTGACCATTACTGTATAAAAATGTACAAAAAGAACAGTTAGTCATCAAATTTTTTACATTTAAAGACAACCAGCTTTAAAGGTCCATTATCATCACCAACTATGGCACGCACAACAAATAAAGAAACACATATTTCAAGAGATTCTGTATCATTTACACAGTGTTAGAATTTATGTATTTTTACCACAATATCAAAATTTTATCTTAAAATTTTTAGGTTTTGTCAATACAGGTGTATCCCAACAACAGAAATTTTCGACACCTTCAAAAGGCTGTTAAGGATTAGGCATTTAGTTGTAAAGATTATGGTAAAGTGTCAGGGAATGCGTTATATCATTGGAGTCCTCACAATTGTCGAAATCTGTGTGTGTGTGTGTGAGTCAGTCCTAGATTCACATCCTGACAGGGTCATGGACAGTGCATTAAGAACACTGAGTGTGTCCTATTAAGTGTTTGTGTGTAAAAATTACATTTCCTCTTTCCCCTGTGCACAGTAATGACTTGTGGTAAACTCCACTGGCAGCTGTTTCCCCTTTTCTAGTTCTAGGCGCACACACACACACACACACACACACGCACACACTGCAGCCCAGAGTAACCTTGAGGCGTCTTGCTAGCAAACATGCTCATGGTTTCTCTCCTACTGGACCCTCCAGGCTGCTGAAGAGTTGAGTGACTGCTTTTATGCACCAGGCTTGATCGGGGCCGTACTGAGTGAGATTTCTTGGTGTGTGTGTGTATGTGCTGGTGTATTCGGCTGCTTGCCAGCATTTTCTCATAATGCAAGTTCAACATGGGACTTCCGGGACAGAAACGAGCAGGCAGAGGTTGTACACAAACAGATATTAGGTCCGAACAGTTGGCCACTCAGTGTGTGAACTGAAAACACACGACAAATGCACTGCATACTAAAACACTATTTATCTTTCTCACTTAAACACAAGCAAAAAGACTAGTTAAGCTGTTGCTGTCTGTGTGTAAAGCAGCTGAAGTGGCTGTAAACCTGGGCAGTGAGGAGAACGCCAGCTTCATGTGGTTTTCCTGGTGATTGTACAAACAAATCCGCAGGAAGCAAAGAAAACCACAACACTGACAGTTTCTTCTTGGCCCATTTTTCTTCACTTTGTCCTTATCTTTTTACACTTCAATAGTAGCTTCTGTAGGTTTGCAAAACCAAACATGACTTAGCAGAATATATTACAGATGTGTTTTAAAGACCAAACACTGATACTTTTTAACAGAACAGCAATCTCAGCTTTGATTTTTTTAAAAGGGGGTTTTTCATTTCAAACATCATTTTGAACTCAAACTTAATTTCAAAACAGTAAAAACAGCCAAACCTTTAGAGGCCATTAGTAATGGAGAAATAACACCAGTGACCTTTTATTCTGGATGGTTAGTTCAGGTCAGTTAGGCTTTAAGTATTCACACGCTGCTCAGATGGTCCCAGTTCCTTTTTTTAGGAATTTCCCTCCTCATACTTCACTGTGTTCACAAGCTTCAAAAACAACATGAATACAACAAAGAAGTGCTGTGAATATTTTCAGGGCTGATTTAGGTCACTCTAAGTGGACAGCAATTAACAATTAAAACCTAGAAACATTTTATGAATTACATGTAAGCATAAAAATGAACATGTACTGTATGAATTAATTCAAGATTTTTATACTTTTAATTTTTCATACCAAACTTTTTATTTGAGGCAGCCATGTTTCAAAATCAGCAAGTTGCATACAAAAACTCTTAACTTTCCAAGTTCTGTTGTTGAGTTCAGATGAATTTTCTCAGTTGGGAAAACTCAGTCTTTTTTTTATAATTCCCTCACCACATGCAGGATAAAACTATCAGCTGCACTGTGCTTTCAATCAAAATGTCTCAAACTCAGCATTAAGTGTGGAGCAATAAGTGTCAACTTAGTTTCTTTTCATGGGGCATACAGATGTCACCACACACACTATCCAACACCTGTACATGTGTTCTCCATCTTCAGAAAACATATTCTCATTGCGGCAATATTTTTTGCAGGAGGACCTGACAAAAAGAGAGATGACGCCCATCAGAGAGAGAACAGATCAAGTGAAAGTAAACAGAGCCGCTGCATTTTTTTTTCTGAAAACCAAATGACATTTCTTTGTTTACCTCAGTAATTGTCTCTCTCTTTTTCTTTTTCTTCACAACAGAGTTACAAACCACCAAACAGACTTTGCTCGTCTTTTCATTTTTTAAACTCTCAGTTCCATCATTTAACATTCTTTTATTTTGCCCATTCATCTTTCTAAAATAAGTTTCCAACCTTATTATATAACGATGTTTGGACAGATTTTTCTCTTTATTTTTTTGCTGCTGTAGTTATTTCAAGAAATTAAAAAAGGCAAAATTTTAAATAATACTGATATATCACTGAAAGTTTCCAGTTGCGTCTTAGAGGACTTTATTGACTCTGAGGTCATGAAATAAATTCGGCACATGAGCTTTAGTGACATTTCAATTATAGAGAGAAAACTGTTGTGCAGTTGTGAGGCTGTCAGTCAGCAGCTGTGACAGCATTGGCATTGTTTTATCTGACAATTTATAACAGACAATTTTGTGAATAATATTTAGTTTTCCAAAATAATTACAACAGAATAAGAATTGCAAAGAAAAGCTTATCATACAGAAATAACCAACCTCGTTAATTATGTCCTGTAAATAACTCATACAGTCTATTTATTTTTACAGAACATATAAAATGTGACAAACAATTACAGTTAGACACATGACACAAAAAAGTACATCATAATGAAAAGCTACAAAATAATTTGTGAAATTTTAATTATCTCGAACCTGATAGCTGCTTTCTCATATGAGCTCGGAAAGAAAATTTACAAGCATCGGACAAGAGAATGAAGCAGCTACACTCACATCAATGCCATCAACAAGCTACTTGCTTGAATTCTCCAAACAATCATCAGCTCTATTAACACATGGACCCAGTCAGCTACGAGGAAGCTGGCAGAGTACAGCCCAGTTAATGTGTGGTTCACACTCACAGTCAGAACAAAAAGGTTCAAAGTGATGCAGCAGAATCTCTATTGTTTTTTCATTCTATGCAATTTTCTCTGTCAAGTTGGTTGTGTTGAACTAGTAACAGCTAATGTAGCCTAAGCAGGGACAAAGAGCAGGTGACATCACATCTCTAACTCTGCCATATTGCACCATTTTTTAAATATTATTATTATCTTTGAAGCTGCTCAACTGAACTTCAACTGAATTCCAACTCAGTTTGGCCCCAATTCTTCAAAAAAAATGTGACTGTTTCTGTTCATTTTAGTAAATTAAAGACATTTCACTCAAATTGTCAGTGAATTTTTATTCTCATTTCTGTTTGCAGCTTGTTTTTTTGAGGATTTTGAGGCCACAGCTGTCGCATGCTTAGTTGTGTACAGTTACCATGGTTACAGATGTTGCTCTGGTGTATCGTGAGGTTATTGGAAATGAGCTGTTTACTTGTTCACACTCAGTGTCCATGTCAGTCTGCTTTGCAGCAACAGGCTGTTTAAATATAACTGCTCACTCTGCATGGTTCCTGCTCACCTGCATCACTGCAGCTCTCAGTGCTCCCCACTGCAGAGCAGCCACGTTCACTCAGCTGTTTAATGAAAAACTAATCATTATCCTGGTTTGTCATAAGAGGCTAATTATTGTAATTATTTTTGTTGACAACATTAAACTTATTGGTGGTGGATTATAATGTTTCACCAATCTGAGATTAAGTGTCAGATTTGGCATTTAGGTCACAGAAAAAGACTTTGCATCACAGTAATAGGCACTGATGTGTCAGTATTTGGGTTATGCGTCTCATTTTATTATTTAGTTTTTATTAATTGACTAAAAAAAACACACAACTCATTGGAGTTGTAATTGTAAAAGTTATCTTTGTAGTTTTATATCAGTATTAAGTATTTATGGTGGTTACAAAGTCAAGTCTATCATTCATGAAAGTGTGTTAAAAAGGAAAAATACTGAACTTTTTAAAAGTTTTATTGCATTTTTGACTAATCTGTCCTCAGTTTAATTCCTAAGATATAGCTTACTACCAGCATGCGCACAAACCTCAACTGGAATCAACTGTGTAAATTGATTGTGGTTGGGGTCTAAGTGTGGCTTTGCACATCTCACCAAAGGGGCAAGCTTTGTAGAGCCTGGGGACTTAAATTTAGAGCATGAGTGACCTATTTTTACCAACAGTGTTAGAATAAAAACATTAAAATAAATGGGTGAAGTTTAAACACACATTGTTCACACAGCTATGGATAGCTTTACTCCACACAAACATCCACACAAATCCCACAGTCAGTTTCAGTCAGTCACAGGGATGGAACCAGCATGACATGAGCAATTATAATCTTCCCAAAATACATCTTCCTCTTTACACGATCCCTGTCCGAGCTAATAGAGTCTGTAGTTGTGGATTTAAGCCCAAATCGCTTGAGGGAAAGAAGCTAGAGAGGAGACAGTGAAAGAGAGAGTGGGTATAAACTTACATGCACAAATATATGCCTGTTTAGTTCCAATCCTAAGCCACAAAAAACCCTCCTACAGTCTCTGGTCCTGTCTCCGACAGTCTGCCATGTTCTCTAAAAACAAATAGTTGAGTAAATTTCTGTGCAGGGCAATAAGTTTGAGTAGAAAGGACAGACTAACAGCCGTGCCATGCTTTGTAGATAGACAAGATGCTGAAAATGAAAAACTGAAACAGATAAATATGTGTGAAATAGGAGGAATGATTGAGCCCAAATATTACACAACAAAGCACTAAAGAGACAATGGGAGACTTCAGGGAAGTGAAAGGAGAGAAAGGAAAAGATGACAAGTGAATAAAAGATGAAGATAAGTTGCAGGAAGAGGTTATTGCACACTTGCTTACATGTTTATGTGTCACATTTTTCTGCTTTTATTGATTTTATTTAGACATTCATGTAACAAGTGATAATCCCTCATGGTGTGGATTTAGTGTGAATCCAATTCTGAGATTAAGAGATAACTTTGCTTCTCAAAGAGACTCTTTTTTCTATATTTATCTGCTTTTATTAACATACAACATGAGATATACTGGAGTCGGTACAAGCTCTCATACCCAGAATGACATCTCAGTGATATCAGTGAGAATTACTCCAAAGGAAATAATTACAAATTTCAAGTATTATTTTTTATCAAATATCAAATATAAATCTAAAGGAAAGAGTACAATATGCATTTAAGTGTTTTCACAGCACATTATAAATGAGGAGAACATCAAAGGAAAAAGTATAACTTGATATCTAATCTTTTTTTTTTGGCCTCTCACAGACTCCATTACCTTGTGGGACCCATGTTTAGCTGTATTGTCGGGGCAATCCTGGTCCGGTCTCTGTATTTTTAAATATTTCCTCTTGCTTTTTTGTGCTTTAGCAAACTGAAAAATACAGACAGCACCCTCAAAACAAGAATATCACGAATATCTGCTGTTGGGCCTTGCAGGTTTCTTATGCACACCTTTTCAACATTTTCCTTATCCTGAGAGTTTTTAAAAGGCCTGACGTAACGAGTTACGTCAGCTGCTAACACAGGATTGGACAGTGGCCCCTCAGGGAGGGGCAAAGGTTCGGTAGGCTGCACCTGAGATGATTTTAGTCATTCTTATCAAAAACCTGCCTCCATCTTACAAGTAACAGAAATAAAATCAGATGGAAAAAAGTAGCAGAGAAAAATAGGGATGACACAACAAAAACCAGTTCCAGTACAGTTCAAGGTTGGCCAGTGAATGCCTGTGGCCACCTGAGCCATTCAACAGCGAGACTAAATAGAACTTTCTTTGTGATGAAAAGCAGATTTAGAGGTAAAATATTTTTGTTTAATATATTAAACTTCAATCAATCAATTTAACATCAAATGCTCTTTTTAAGAGCTGCAACAGACAGAGGACACACGATAAAAATAGGCTCCTTTGAATAGCCGTCACCTCTGTGCCTTATATTTGAGCTCTGTTGGTGGTGGTTGTGTTCAACACACACTCAGATCCTATAGAAGTAACTGATCACCTGTTCCAATGAAGATGTTGATCATCTCATTTTCAGTCCGCTCAGAGTTCAGATTTAGATTCAGGGTTTGCTAAACAGGCCCCCATCACCACCATCATGCCAGTGCTGCCGATACTCCAGATGGCCAGCTCAGCTCTGGTCTGAGTCACTTGATAAGAGTTTGCTGGTAGTGCCATAAGTTGATCTTCTTTTGACTGAGTGCTATGTGCTGGCATGGAGAACTGGTAGACAGATTCTCTTCTAAAGCCCATTTTATCCTCTGGAAGGCTGGAATTGAGCAGGAAATTAGGAGAGGAGGACATGGAGAGAGGGGAAGAGGGGTTTATTATGTCAGGATCCTCCAAATGTCACCACTTTCTTCTGTTCATCTGTCTCATCTTGGAGCCCTTTGTTGCACTGATTTATATTGTTTTCTTAACAGAACAGCAAAATTTGTGAAATAATGTACAAAATGTTGAGTTGTGTTTAAAATCTGTGGTGTTAAGTGACATTATGAAAGAAAGAGGTAAACATGGATAATGAAGTGAAAAAGAATAAAGTGTGAAAGAGAACAAGGATTGGCTCACATTTTCTCCAAGGCCGATTTGGTTTGTTTCAAGACTGTGTGTCTGTGTATTTGTGTGTGTGTGTGTGTGTGTGTGTTTGTCTCTGAGAGACTGTAGATGTTTGTAGTTGTTTTCCTAAAATCCAATTTTTCATGATTTGATACAAATATTACTCAGCATGATTTCAGTGGAGTTTATAAACATTATTCTGGCGTTAACTTTTATCCAACAGTTGTCACACTAACCTGATGCTGGCTGCTTCCTCACTGTTAGTTCAGATGCTCCTGCTGCCTCCACTGACTTCATAAGACACCCACTCAGCTGTCCCTTTGGCAGCCCCAGTTTCCGTCTGTGTTTACATTTTTTGCTTTGTAGCATCTTCTCAAAAGCATAGATGCAAAACACCTTATTGACTAATATCATGATTGGCCGGAATGTTTACCAGCTCTTATTTAAAAGCATAATTCATAATATCTTTAATGTGTATCATCACATAAAAATGATAAGACCCATTTAGATATGTTTTTATTCACAATGCTTACAATGCAAAACAGATGGTGGGTAAGAAAGTGACAAATGTGATTGAACCTGAGGTGGATTAAACTCTAATTCTTCACTATGTCCTTGAGCATTTTTTTCTGACTCATTATAGACAGATTTGAACTGCAGTAAATGTTGTTTAATAATGAAGAAAACACAAATCCACAACTCAAAGTTACATCACAATGTCAGAATTTGTCTTTTTTTTTCATTGTTTAGGTTAAGAAACCTCCGGTGGCAGAAATAACAAAGTGTGTGTAAGGCTTCTGTCATTTGTTACATTTAGCATCTCTTATTTTCCCATTTTTGGATATAGGATCTAAAAGCTAAATTATGTCCCAAAATCAAAAAAATATTATATAAAATATTTAATTGAGTAATTTGGACTTTAAAACATGTTATCCCTATCTGGTTTATAATGACCACAGAAGAACTCCAAGTTGATGTAAAACATAAATACACTATAAGACACAACACAGTACCATTTACAAACATTGCCATGTAATGATTTGTCTTTTATCTGATTGTATGCTTGATATTATCATCATTTTGTTTGTTGCATTGATAGAAAAATGGGACAATATGAAGCTCCTCTAATTTTAGTGTTTTCATCACATAATTTAAATAGAGATGAACATGGACAACTTAAGCTTACAAGGTCCTCATGTTCCTTTGTGAATTATCCCAAGGAACATGTTTTGTAAACACGGCCATATGGATTAACATGACCTGAACAGCATATCTTTCAATGTTTTTGTTGTATTAAATAACTTGACATTATACTGAATTAAAACAGTCACCAAATTTTCATGCTATTGCATTAAAATCATATTTGTTTCAAAGGAACTAATGTTCTTCAATTTAAAAAAACAAGTTGTTGTTTTAATGTGGATGAATTGTAAACTATTTTTTTCCAGTAGACATGAGGATGGCATTGGTAAGAACCTACTGTGGAAATAAAAAGAAATAGCAGTGAGCCAGATTGAGGGTTTTGGTGTAGTATGAAAAAGATTTTAGTGTTTTTATTGTATTTCTGTGTGTGCCCATTTGTTTGTTTGTAAGAGAGATAAAGAGAAACTGTTGCTGTGTTGGAACATGTAAGCACTGCAAACAACAAATTAGAGGAAAAAGCAATCAATTGAAGAGGAGGAGTAATGAAGTTGCAGAGGAAAGATCAGAGTGTGTTTGAGGTTAGGATATCTTTTTTGTTGACAATCTTAATGTGGATCAGCTATAAGCTCTTAGTGTGTGCTGAGGTTTGAGACGACTCTGTGATGAGGGGGTTTAGGTGAAATTGGCTAAAATCAGCAACAAAGCCTCTTCACTTGTGCCAAACCATGTTTTGTTGTGTGTGATGATGAAAGGCCTCTGGCAGAAGACACAACCTTTTCTCATGGAAACTGATATGGAACTAATCCACGAAGGCCAAAAGCATTTGAATCTGAGTGGATTCCAGAAAGCTTTTTAAATTATATTCATCAGTGCTGAACCACACGCACACACACACTCTTACACAACTTTTTCCCCATTGAAGAACATTTACACTCCACAGTTAAGAGAGTATTTAGAGCGCCAGATTTGCAGCAAGCGTTTAAGAGCACTGATGATACTGAGAAACGTTTTATAGTCAACAGAGACTTCATTTTCTAGAATGTGGCGTCCATCGCAGCTCTGCTTTGTGAGCCGATTCTGAAATGCAAATAAGCTAACAAGCAAAGTGTGACATTATTCTCTGTGTCATTTCATTTGAAGCTCTGTAGCAAATGTGATTTGTTCATTATTCACTCGAATAAATGCAGTAATGTGATCAAAGGTCCAACCACATTATTGTGGGAGATACAGTGATGAGCCTAAAGGACGGGCCATATGTGATGCTTTTTATGCAGTATGATAAAAAATAAGCAAACTTTAACAGAAAAATAGTTTTAAATATGGTTTTTAATAGTGTTTTTTGAATCCTGTGTGTGTGTCTTTTTGTCTTAAACATGCTGTACAAAATGTCCTGCAGGGCTGGAAGGAATGAAGGTTTCCACTGTGGTCTAATCATCTGTCTTCTGAAGGACGCGCGCCACACACACACACACATGCACTTGCTTAAGTGTGCAACTGTGTGTATAAATTTGTGGTTACATATACACATTTGACTTCTCACACGCTCCTCTCACAAACACCTAGACAAGCATTTACACTCATGCAGAGCAAAGACAGAATCCAGAGGACGAAGGACGGGGGAACATAAACAAGCCTGACAGGTAAGTTAACAACAACTTGTCCTGAGAAAGACCTCACTTCTTTTTTCTCTGATAACTCACTCTATGCTTATTCTTACTTGTGTGCACTAGTAAGAAAAAAAAAATAGAAAATAAAACAAACAAAAAAAAACACTTGGTGTTTTTATCCACTGCTCCTTTTTTTCTAACTCTTGTAAATACACTCAGTTTTGTGGCTGGTGGAAACAGAACACCCCTGCTAAAAAGAACAGATTGTTTGAAGTGATTTGCTTTTTGAAACATGCAAATATTTAAAAGGAAAAGGGTCTTTTGGTCTAAACACAGACACGAAGGCCCCTTTGATCAACTTGCCATAATAACTGAATCCTGCTCGTGGATCATGACAATGTTTTTCAAATTAAGGCCTTTGTTGCATATCAGAACTCATGGATATTTGAAAGGAGGAGGAAATGAAACTGATCACATTTCTGATTCTTACTCACTATACCAAGCAGGAAAAGATAAATTACAAGTCAGAAAAAACACTAACTACTGCTGTATGTTTAAGTTTCTGACCTTTAAACTTAGTCACGATTAATTCCACTCATGAACACCAATTTTTATTATCATAAATTGCCTCCTTCTGTAAGCAATAGAGAAGTATGCTGTGGGTTATCACTGAAGTATGTTTTTCATAGCCTCTTATATTGTGGTGAAGGTGTGGTGATGTTCATCCAATGGCTCTTTTTCAGCAGGAGTTCTGCTGTGTGTAAAAACAATTAACACGAAGCCTCATGCTCACAAGAGCGCCCCAAGAATTAAGCTGTTATCCCTCGTGCAGGCATTTTACACTCCAAGACACTTAAACAGAATATGTGCGCAAATATATATAAGCAGACGCACACACACAGGAGAATCTGTGTGTTCACTGACATCAAAACACAAAAGCGCGAGAAATGGTTTTCACCTGGTGTGGATAGAGTTTCATCCGTTCAGCCATGAGAGTTTATTAGCTGCTTAAAACATTACCACAGAGGGAGTTTCCCTGCGCTCCAAAGTGCTGCATTCCATTCTTCACAGTATGCACACACACACACACACACACA
>JAPZDZ010000005.1:17628717-17640231 GCA_029783805.1 Acanthurus tennentii
ATACTGTAGAGTAATAGATATATTTTGATTTGTTTATTGTTACATGTCTTGAAAAATGGTAACTTGACTAGACCTGTTAATGATTTTATGTTGATGGGGGCAGACATCATAAGCTTTTGCTTCTTTCTGCCACCCTTTCATTCTGAGTATTTCTCTTTTTTTCAAAACATATATATGTTGTTTTGTTTTTGTTTTTCTTTAAAAAAGAATGAAATAAACTTAAACTAAACTAAACTAAACTACATTTGAACAAATTAGTTGTAACAAAGGTTTGGCAATTGTATTAAAAAAAGATGTCAGTAACTGGCTCAAAATACACTCAAGCAAAGATTAGGAGTGCAGTTTTAAAAAAGGAATATGAAAAGAACTGGTTCCTCATATTTTCTCACTCAAGTGCATTATTACCCACTCCTAGAGATCAAACACTAAGACTACCAAAATATGAACAAGCAATTCAAAAGTGTTTTTAATACTTTCAGTGTCAAACAACAGATATGACTCTGTAAAGTACACAGATTTGTACATTAAATGCATATAAAAATACAACACTGTGCTATATTGCTAAGTTGGTAAAGGCAGTAATTTATCTCAAACCTAAGTTCTTAATTAACAATGCAGTCTTCACTCTACATCTACATCTGCTTACTCAAAGCTGTTTATGTAAGCAATCAAACAAGTTTCAGTTTCTTAAAAATGATATTTTTTGGCAACAAGGAACAGAGTGCTTGGAGATAGAGGAGCCTTAGCAACACGTCTGACAGTGAGAACATTTTTGGATATAAAACCAGGACACAGTGGAGTGACTGCATGTCCCAGCTTGCCTCAGTGGGTCAGTGAGATCCTATAAAAGCAGGTGGCGAAAAGAGTACATATGATATTCTGCTTCTCATACTGCCACTGCTTAATTTGACTCAGACAAATGGCAAGATAAGAGAATGGGGCGGACAGATAAAAAATACTTTTTCCTTATTTAAGTTGTGGGTCTGGGTTTCATTGCTCCGACTTGGCCAGAGCTCAGCCAAATATGAGGCTAATAGAGGTCACAGAGATTGTTGGGCCAGATAGAAAGGCAGAATATTTTAGTGTTCTCTCACTGCAATGGCATGCATCTGTGTGTGTGTGCGTGCATGCGTGTGTGTGTGTGTGCTTGTGTGTGTGCATGCTTAGGAGTCACAACCCATTAGTCTTGATGGAGTGGGGCAGCAGCAGGGGGTCACACCAAGACAATTGTGTTTATTAGGAGGTGGTTTTTCTTTTAGTGGGAGGAGAGATAGTTTATGCATGTCTCTGTGTTCTTTCTTCACAAACCCCTTTATAAAGTCTTAAAAGTTACTAAAAAATCAGATTATTCTTTTTGTATAGTAGTTTTTAACTTTACTGGCAAGTTTCATTCTCTATCATTATTTTTTTATTCTTTTGTCTTTATTAATTCTGACTGACTAGCCATCTTTTTGCTGACTGACATAAGGGGCTTGCTATTTTAATGCCCCCCTCACTGGACTGAATTATGGTACTGAATGCCTAGCCAACTGGTTTGGTCACTGGACTGTTTATCTATATGGTCGACTTACTGACTGGCTGACTGACCAGGTGAACGACTAAGTGACTGCTTAATGCCCCTTGCAGAAGCAATTCTTGACAGGGCATTTGTCTTTTGTCTGTTTTATTACAGCACCATAAAACTCTGGGGTGAGAGAAAAACCCTAAAGAGATGTAGCTGTAAATAGAGAAGCTGTGTGTGCGTGTGAGTCTGTGTGTGAGATTGAGAGAGATGCTTCATTAAATCCTTTGTATTTCATCCTGCGCCTTGTTCTAAGGCCATCCAGAGCTATAAAGAAGAGAGAGCAGGGCAGATGGAAAAGAAGAATACATGAAAGATTGAGCCACAGTGGCGTTTTCCATTCTCATCGACTCTCTTCATCTTTGCCTCTCCATCTCCACTCCCTTCAATCGTCAATAAATCTGCAAAGTCACCCTTTATCTCAGAAAAATGCACTGCTTCTTAGACGTAGAAAACCCTAAAAGAAAATGAGGTTTGGATTGGAAGAGATAGCATGAGAGAGTTAAGAAAGAAACTGAGAAACCAGACAAAGAAGTAAAACACCTGAAAAACAACGAGACAACAGGAGTTAATGAAACCTTAATAAAGGCATATCAAATTGTCTACATTAGCATAATGCAATTACTAGAAGCCTGAATTATTTTACTAAACCTTCCCTTTGATCGATCACTAAAATTGACCATGTGACAAATATAGTACATCCCATTCCAAGTTAAGTAGACGATTATCTTTGCACATTTATTTACTCATTTATTCACCATTTCAGAGCTTTGAGTTATATTTTCTTTGCATTACAGCTCAAATACTCCTTTGTTTTGTGTCTCTGTTACAGGTTAAATGCAAGGAGAAATAAGTCCAGATTAAAAAATAATTTAAAAAATCCTAAACATACAAATGTCCTCAGTTAAAGGACAATCGCAGAAAGATGAAAACAAAGAGAAAAGGAGATGAATAGGAAAATAACATAAAGAGAAATGATTAGAAAATTGGTTGGAAAAATTGGAGTTAGAGAGTTGGAGAGATATGAATGCATGAATGCGCGTGTGTGTATATGTTTTTATGTGGGAAAGCCAGAGAGAGTTAATTATGATATAATTTGAACATTTGTTAAAGGCAGTGATTTTTTTATAACGAAATATCAACTATAATTAAAGCTCAACTATCTTAGATGTTATTACAGCAAAAGAAAGCCAGCAATGTTTCACCCTCAGTGACAAATGAACATCTCTGTGGGTCAATAGATAATGGTTTTGTTTGTCATCATGTAACCATATCAATAAATGCTTTTGTAATGTTTTCTTATTTTAACAAAAAGGTGTGTCCAGTTTTGTGGATTCATTCCTGTTCTTGAGAAAAAAAGAATGCATTTATTGTGGTATAGTTCATGAAAGACAGTCAATCATTCAGTCAAAAGTTAATGATGCCTGGTCTGCACTTTAGCTCATAAATCTTAAAAAAAATAAGCATCATTTGAAGACAACAGTTATGTTTTTGTTCTTATATGTTTTTATTGTTTAGTCATGGCGCCTGTGGTCTGTCAGCAATATTTGATGATCTTGGAGTCTGTGACCCACATTTCAGCTTGACGGATTAATGATCAGACATGATCACTCACGTCCCCTGTTAGCTAGCTAAAGGTGACCTGACACCAGGGCATGTCACACTCCCATGGATGTCCGTGTGTGTGTGAGTGTGTGCGGATGTGTGTCTTCCTGTTTGAATGCGCTCACAGACAGCGCACGTGTTTCCTTTAATGTGCTCAGTCAAGCCTGTATGATAGCATTATAAGACCATAGAGGAACTGTGTGTGTGTGTGTGTGTGTGTGTGTGTGCGTGTGCGTGCATCTGTCTACTTCTTTCCGTGTCATCAAGTCATTCAGTGCCACATGACAACATGACACACTCGAATTTGTGTGTGTGTGTGTGTGCAGTGTCTGTTAACACGTTTTAGTAGGTCTGGGAAATGAAACAGCTGTTGACCCCCTCATCTCCTCCATCCATCTCAGACGCTGTCCATCAGCCAATGCTGCTCAATCAATTAGTGTTCACTAATATCTCTATGTGTGTGACTGCATGTGTGTGTGTGTGTGTGTGGGAAAAGGGTGGTGGTGGATGCGGTCAACCATCTCATTGAAGCGGCAGCTCCAAATCAAATTTGTGGGCAAGGGAAGCAACCTCTCATTTCCCTTTCTCATCTTTCCTTACTCAGCACACACACTCACTCACACACACACACACACACACACACACACACACACACACATGCAGATATAGAAACAGAGCAGACATGATGTATGAAAAGATACATTGTGCCATTTACATTTAAACACTGACACAGACCAGCAAAAAAACACAGACACACACACACACACAAACACACACACACCCATTCACGCAAACACACGCACACGCACACACAAACACACACACACAACCTGAGTCCAGAATCTGTTTACTTCCTCATGGTAGATTATTATGGTAATCTGAAGGCTCCAGGTGCAAAATCTACCAGCAGCAGGAAATAGGATTTTACTGGAAGTAATTCCATCCCATCCATCCATCTACCCATCCATCCATCCATCCATCCATCCATCCATCCATCCATCCATCCATCCATCCATCCATCCATTCATCCACCCATGTCTTTACACAGTGTTTCAACCTTACTTTCTTCTATTTACTCGCTTCATTTGTGTTCATCAGCCCTCTCAATATCACTGTTAAGTCCATCCAATCATCCATCCAGCCATCCATCCAGCCAGCAAGCCAGAAATCCATTCTTTTCTCACAACCACACTGAGAAAATAGGATTTTCTCCAGAAAGCAACTGTGTATTCCTCCCTTTCCCTCAATCCTCCATCCATTCACATGTTCCTCTATCTCTGCCAGACTGCTAAAATAGGATTTTCCCTGGAAGTAACTCCAATTATTATATCACTCTCCCTCACTTGGTCCTTGCAGCCCCTTCCCCACTCTACCCTATAAATAGAAGCATAACTACAACTGTGTATTTTTTCCCCGGTAACTCCCTCCTTAAGTCACATCATCAAAGTGGTAATCCTCCAGTTTGTCATTTTTTAAATTTTGGTTTCTGTAGCTGGAGTTTTTTCAGTGTCTGCAATTACAGCTTGAACCTGACTTCCGAGTTCATCTTCTGTTTACTCCAAACAAATATATAACTTTTCATATGCAACTAGGTGAATCACCGTTGTCTAAACCACAAAGAATGAAGCAATATGGACTTTAATTTATGTAAACACTCACTGGTGAAGGACTTTAGGACTACATTAGCAGTTACTGCCAGCTTCTCTCTCAACTGGACTGTCTCCTTCTCTCTTGTTTTTACTTTTACTCCTTTAGCTCACGTTCAGACCAACAATATTTGGCATTCTCCAACAAGCTAAATTCTGTAAAAAATTTAATCTTGTCTCTTGTAATCAGAGTGGGGAATTAGAAATACTTATTGTCCAAAGCTAGATCTGATTCTCCAACCAGTGTGAATGTGTAAAGACAACTACTTTAAACAGGTTGCTATTGGAGCAGAGCAGGTAAATGAGATGTCATGACTCTTGGCAAAGCATTCTCTCATTTAGGGTAATTTCATTTTAAGCACAAGAAAAAAAATTTTTTCCTCCACTGACTGTTGGACTATTTTTAACATTAGAACGCTTTTCACGCTATGAGGAACAGCTCTGCTCTGTAAGCCAGGCAAGTCAGGTAACACTAAGGGCCAGCGCATGCTTCTTGTGGTGGGCTCTACAAACATGTGCACACACACAAACCTCTATGATAACAAACTCCAAGCCAACACGTGGCCCCACTGTGGGCCTTTCAAAATAAAACTTTTATGGCATGTATGATATAAAGCATCGTGAGAGCTAAAGCATCTTCCAACACAAATACTGTAAAACAAAAAATGTTTCCACAATTTGGTCAAAAGTAAAGGAGAAATCTAATGCTGGATAATTTTGATCATGCATGTATATACAGGTGGACTTATACTATCAAAGTTAACTGCAGTGGATGTAAACACAATCACTGACAAAAACAAACAGATCAGACACAAAAAAACTCAATCTGGCTCAACTTTCGCTGCAAAACAAGTCGACAAGGGAGCTCAGCTCCATGATCGGAAATCTTGTAATGTGATGTATGATACTGTTTACCTATGAAGGATCAGATGATTATAGCCTTTAAATAAGGCTGTAACATTTTACCTCATATCATTATAAATGCTACATGTGTTTTGGCTTCTGATAAAATCTTATCACATGAATACATCCCGAAAAGTTGACTTCTCCATTGTTTTTTTTTAGAATTCCATCTTCTCAAAAATCTTAAAACAGCTGAATCCAATATTCCTCTCACTCTCCTTCACCCCTGCACAGCCTCCGCTGGCTGCCTTAAATTTCTCTGTGCAGATACATTGAAGCCAAAGCCAAGCCCTTTCTCCATCCCTTGCTTGCACCAAGCTTCCATCCCCTGTCTCACTCCTCCTACCGTCAATCCTTCTCTCCAATCCTGTAAGTATGGTTGCATAAAGGTCAAAATATTTTTCATTTTGGTCCCCTGTAGGAGACGGAAATGTCACCCATACTGTATATGAGCTTTAGAAAAGCTT
This sequence comes from Acanthurus tennentii, assembly GCA_029783805.1. Taxonomy (NCBI): domain Eukaryota; kingdom Metazoa; phylum Chordata; class Actinopteri; order Acanthuriformes; family Acanthuridae; genus Acanthurus; species Acanthurus tennentii. The sequence goes on from JAPZDZ010000005.1 coordinate 17,634,900, forward strand.
GGAAATGAGCTGTGTGAACAGCACAGGCTCAATGGGAGTCCTGTGTGTGTGTGTGTGTGTGTGTGTGGGTGTGCATGCGTGTGTGTGTAGTTGAGTATTTCCCTTCTTGCTCTCTCTCGTGCTCACAGGTTGTTGTCCAACCTAACCCTCACATGCTATTTTCTACTAAAGTAGTCCCCAGGTATGAAAATAAAACAAGCTTGAAGCTTTTCTTGTGTGTAAATGAGCATTGTTTCCCTTAACTACAAGCTAAGACAACAGCCAGATCACTTCAAGGTGTTTACAGTCAACATTAACATACAGAGGGCACTAAGGAAGAGGAAGACTGACTGTCTGTCTCTTCTATATAAATATGAATGAATGTAGGAAATAAGGAAGGAAGGAAACAAGTAGATTTAGAATGTAAATGGGAGTGAGACAATGAAAGAAGATAGAGGGTCAGGTGAGAGTTAAAAAGGTGGTAAATGGAGGATAAAGGCGAAGATTAAAGAAACACAAAAGTGAGAAAGACGGAGGGACAGTAACATGACACACTCCCACACACACCGACGCAGTCTGTGCAATCAGCTCTCTAAGCAGTGAGAAGCCATTTTATCAGTGTTTGGTTTCCTGACCCATTATCTTATCAATGATCAGAGACCACTCTGTCTCTGCATTTGTGTGAGTGTTGATGTTGTGTGGGTGTTTGTGTGTGTGATTAAGCCTTTGCTGATAATCCTATCAGTTTGTGTCACACAACAAGCCCCCTTCCCCCCACAAAGGAAAACACTGTTACTGTGCTCTTTACTGCCCTAAGAGATCATCTCTTTAACAGTCAGACACCAATTTCTTAAAAGCTGTTGTTATTAATATGGTCATTAATAGACAGAGAAGGATGTGAGGAGCATCCTGTGGATGACATCAGTGTGTGTATGTGTGTGTGTACTACATTCTGGTGTCCAGTGACCCGTCTGCTCTTCTCTGTACTCCCAGTTACAGTTGAGTGACTTGCCCATAAACAGGTCTGTCTTTTGTTTCTCTTTAACAATGCCAGTATACATATGACTGTACTGTCTGCAATTGGAAGGAAGTGGATCGTGAAAACAGTGTGTGTGTGTGTGTGTGTGCGTGTGTGTGTGTGCGTGTGTGTGTGTGTTTCCCATGCACTAAAGTACAGTTAGTTCCAATTACTGAAATTCTAATGGTGAGGCCTTAAATAGAGAAGAATAGGGTGACTAATGAACTGATCTGAACTTCGAATAATAAAAGAGTGGTGAAAACAATAGAGGGGGATGAACAGGGGAGAGAGCTGGAGGAGTGTAAAGAGAGGAGTGTAAAGGGGGGGGGGGGTTCTCTCATACCTCCCCCTTTCTTCTCACTATAAACCGTCTTGCCTTGTCAGACAGTGACTGATGGTGCTAAGCACAGTACCTCAGCTGTCGCACCAACACCGTGGCACTGTAAAATGTCAACTTTAGAGGATCAGGGGACGCAAATCCCTGAATTCAGACTGATGCTCTGGTTTGGTGTCTTTATTTCCAAAGTACTCAAAGATTTTATTCTGCCTTTATTATAAAAACCTTAAAGATGAAAGCCATCAGTCCATCATTATTTCTTACTTGGCACAGCACATTGTATTTTAAAAAGATGTTCATCCACTCAAACACAACAAGGTCAGACAAGCATGATCCACCATGCTGAAAGAGTCAGGTTGAACACACTGTTAAAGAATAACTGACCTTCAAGATGGGCCAAAAAACTAGCCCAGGAGAAGGGCCTTGACAGCAGACAGTACTCTTATTAGGACGAGAGATCGATGACAAAGCTGCAGAAAATAAAGTATTATATTTACAGGTATCACACGTGGCTGCATCTCCCACTGTGTTAAAGCTGCACAGCTCAATCCTGAAACATAGAGAGAGATCATCCTGTCCACACTTACCTGTCCCCAGTGTTGTTGGTTACACTTCCTTCTCTTCTTTGAACAATGCTTCTAATTGCTCTGTCCATTTTCACACCTCTGCACACATGGACTATCGCTAATGAAAGTGAGCTGACTGTTAGAAATTGGGCCCCGTGTTTGAACACTGAAAGAAGCTTTTTAATTGGTTTTTGTTCTTAAGTATATAAAAGCCTTCATATTTCCCATATTTATACCTCAACTTAATAGTCAGAAATTAAAACCTGACACTGAAAGTCATAGACAGACAAACTGAAAATGATATTTGGGCTATGTGATGCAGAAACAGCAGTAATGAAGGATACAAGTAAATCCCAGCAACTTTTAGAAAAAGTCAGCCAGAGAAAGCTTGTTAGCCATTCATCTTTTAGACTTATACTCACTGTTCAGCTGGAAGTTTATATTTTAGGGGCACTCTTCCATCACTGAATGTGTCAAACAACAGCTGTGAGAGCATGCATTATGTTGAACATGTAGTCTAAGAGATAATTAACTTTCGAGTTATGAGCCCATGATTCTTGTAATTGATACGTTCTGCAATATTTTTGCAGTACATTTAAAAAAAGAGCTTGATACCAAGTCTGATACCAATTACAACACTCAAATAGCCTTTGGTGCGAATTGCTGCTTCTACCCGCTGAGTCAAACATCCAGAGAGGACATCCTTATCTCCCCCACAAAGAGGGAAAGACAGAGAGGGGGAGGTAAGGGAAGAAATATGGGAAGAGTAAGCAGTAAATGAGAAAGTCCAACGGAGAAGAGACAAGTATACGGTGCTGAATGAAAGAGGCAGAGGGATAAAAAAAGGAAAAAGAGAGCAGAATAAATGTAAAAGAGAGGGAAATAAAAGAAAAGAGAGGAGGAAAGAGATACATCACAGAACCAAAGAAAGAAAAGACAGAAGAAAGCTGTGAGAGTGAGCTGAACAATGAAGTTTTTACAAAGAGCAGACATTTTTCACAGACTCTGCTCAGCTGCAGTGATCCCTGGACACTGCTTGTTTGTATGTGTCTAGGTATATATCAGTGAATGTGTATGCTTGTGTGTGTGTGTGTGTGTATGTGTGTGTATAGCTGTCTTTCTCTATCACCTCTGTGTCCTTGCTAATAGCTGAGTGGACTCCCTGCAGGCTCCGCAGGCTGTACTGTGATTATCACCCTTCAGTCGTGCACCCACACTGAAACACACACAGGCACACTGACAGAGTATGATACTCTCATGCACACATACACACATGAAATATAGTCTTTTCTACAATGTGAACACTTAATATACAGGTAAATGCGGGATACGTATCCAGAATGGGAACAAATATTGTATCAGCCTACGCATGTGGAATCTTGTTCCTTTCAGCCTCTTTTACTCATTTATTTATGGAGCAGTGTGTCTGTGCAAGTGTGCATCTTTGCATGTGTGTAAATCTTCACAGTTCTGTGTGTCTATATCTTTACTCTCCAGTGTGTGTGTGAGTGTGCGTGTGTTTGTGTATGTGTCAGTTCTACTGCGGCAGTAAATGAGTATGTCAGTGCAGCCCATGTTAACTGTTGACACACTAATTTACTGTGGCTTCCCGTAAGACCTGCTCAGTAATATGGCTTATTGATGAGGCCACAGGGAGTGTGTATGTGTGCTGTGTGTGTGTGTGTTTGGATTACTGAGTGTTTTCAGTGCTTGTGTACCCACACTGGAGATGAAATATCTGCCGATGTGGTCAGTCCATGGGTAATGTATGCATGCATAATATTTACTCTGTGTGTGTGAATGCATCAGTTTGTGAGATACCTGGATAGCTGTGGCTCATGTTAATATCATGCCTTCTGTATTTTTTCAATTATTAGATTCTTCTGACTCTGCATTTGCTTTGAGTTTCTGACTTAACTGTTTTAAAAAGAAAAGAGGAAACATGATCAGAGAGCTGAGAGAGATCTTGAACAGGAAATTGAAGAGTGGTGAAAAGCTGGACCAAATGCAGCCACTGCAGCGTCCCTGGAGTCTGAGGGTGCAAACAGGTCAAAACTACACACACTCATGCACAGATTAAAAAAATAACTAATTCAACAAAGAGACCTTTAACTATGCACTCAGACTGGCAACCTTTAACTCTCTGACATGCAGATGCATGCACAAACGTTTATTCACAGGCACAGTTATGCACAGATGTGAGGAGAGGTTGATGGAAATAAGGCTGCTGGACCCTCTGAGATCCAAACATTGTCCATTTGCCATTAACCTTAATGATGGATGAAGGGAGAGAAACACTTTTAAGGTGGAAATCAGGAGGATTGGGAGAAATCACAGCGGGCCAGTTTTGGTAACTGCATTTGGTTGCTTTACTAACATTACTGGGCTCATTGCAGCCTAAATTGATAAAGATACACACACAAACAGCTTTCAGTGTGAGTTCAGAGTGGCTCTAAGATTTTAAGTTTCTTATTAAGTTACTGCTAGTAGAAGAAGTAACCGAAGCTTTTATTACTTTATGTTCGTTTCCAGCAGCCAGGGTTTATTTTATTTTCTAGAAAACTGCTTTGAGGGGCCTTTTACAAATCCAGTGATATTGCTTTAAAACAAAGAAAAAGAAATATTATTGCGTTGCGAGGGGTGTCTCAGGGCAGTTCTCAGGGCATCTCTTAACTCCTGAAAGTGAATCCTGCTCTGCCCCTTGAGAGATAAAGAAAGGGGGAAAGGGAGAATAAAGAGTGGCAATATGTTGAGAGTCATGGGAAGAAAGAATGAATGAAAATACAATAAGAGATGGACAAATAAATGAGTAAAGAAGGAAAAAACAGAGAAAATATGACAAAACTAGGAAGGAACATTTGGAAATGAAAATTAGAAATAAACAAATGAATCCTCCAAAAAACTCTAACAGTTTAGAAAGCAATGAACTGAAGGAAGCTAATGCTTGAAATCAAATCATTCATCAAATTAACTGGAGAGAGTGATAGAGGATGCAGTGTGTTGCCGAGGTGTGGACAGGGCCAGTAGAGCTTGTCGACAGGCCAGCAGACAAGTTCTTCCCCTGACGCAGAGCGAGGATCACCTTACCCTCTGCTGGTCTCACAGCTCTGTTGCAAAGCACACGCTTACTCAAACACACACACACACACACACACACACACGCTTAAACACAAGAATGTTTTGGCATTTTGAAATTGTTTACAGACAAAAACACACCTCAGTAGTGACTTTACGGATGATCTCTGATGGATGATCTCTTGTTCTTTGTCACACAGGACAATGGCTAAACCTAAAACAAAAACTTGAAACAAAACTGTAGATCAACATAAGAAAAAAAGAGGGGGGCACAACATGATTTAAATAGATGAGAGTCATATTATCAGCTTCAGGACCCCGACATCAATCTGATGTTCACCATCAAACTGAAACTTG
>JAPZDZ010000005.1:17647074-17659701 GCA_029783805.1 Acanthurus tennentii
ATATACTTGTTGATACACAGTTATTTTTCTGAGATCAGAGTATCTCAAGTGTCATTTTTTAAGGGGACTCCCTGAGGTCTCTCTGCTGGCACCCGAGAACCTCTGGAGCTCACACACACACACACTCCCAGCAGCAGTAGGCTGTACAGGATGAAGCTTCCTCAGCAGTAAACTTTTGTCGATGCTTCTGCTCTGCTGTCTCCAGAGAGATGAGCAAGGAAAGCAAAGTGGGACTGAAAAATGTGTATACATATATGGAGAGTGTGTGTGTGTGTGAAAGAGAGAGAGAGAGAGAGAGAGAGAGCGATGGGAGGGAGGGAGGGATGGAAGCACATTGGGGGAGGAAGTAACAGAGACCGAAACAGGCAGAGGGAAGCTGCAGAAAGAAGTGAACGAAACGGAAGAATGATTTTGAGCTCCGCTGTTTGATCCTGTTTCTTCATTCCGTTTGATCGCAGCTGTGCCTGGAAGGGAGATAAACGGACATAATTGGCCACTCAAGACCAGCTGTCTGCCTCTATAGTGTCTCTGCAGAAATATGCTGGATGATGAAACAGGCTCACTTGGTGCACAGTGTGAGACGTAAGCTATAGCAGTGGGGTGAATTGCCCACAGGTATGCACTGAAGACTGGTTTATGAGACTGTTGCTGATGGCTCCTACTGAACCAAAGTGACTGTTGAAGTCTGAAACAGAAGGGAGGAAATTTCTTTCTCCAGGGATAAAAAAAGTCAACAACTCCACCTCCATAACATACAGGGAAATAAACAAGTCTGGCACAGTTTTAAGGTTTATTAAATCTGCATAGGATTGCATTTGGTTGTATATGCTACATGTGGCTGCATGAGCCAAAGCAAGCAGTAGCATGTTTTCTCTTATTATTAATTTTTAAATCAATTTGAATTTAAAGGCTTTAAAGAAACATTTGTATTCTTGCATCCTGAGTGTGACCAAGCTTTCCTTTTCATTGGTTACTTTCTAGCCTTGAGCTTCAGTCCCACACCTAACATGACCTGCGTCGCACAGTGGGCCTGGCTTGTAATAATTAAATGTTACATCGGTGTGGGTCATTATGCTTTGTAAGCTCCAACCGGCCATCAATAAAACACACCATCCTCGTCGTTTGTTCACACATCAGGGTCAAACCCTGTTTTACCTCACAACATTATGAATTAATTCACTGCCACTAATGTAGTTGTTCTGTGTAATTACTTTTTGATGGAACGATCAGGGTTTAAGCCTGAAATATTACAGATATTTTTTTTGTGTGTGCGCATGTAACTGTTTTAGTTGCTTTCACTGTAATTTTGGGTTTCCATGGTTAATTGCTTAGTGCCCATGAACATTGGCATGTGCACCACAGAAAGGCTGGAAATACATCAGCATATTAGAACAAATCATAGAACAGCTAAAATGAGAAAGAATGAGTGAATAATGCCCGATATAAGGGGCAAAATATATTGTAGCAGATTAAAAAAAGGGAAAAGGCAATTAGTACCTCAGAAATCAGCTCATCCGTAAGTGCTTTTCTCTGTATTTATTATAATTTCGTTTAATTTTCTATGAGTAATTTTACTTTTAAAACTGTTCTTTATTACTGCTGTATGATCAGATATGTCGCATGTCTCAGTGATTCAAAAGGCTGGAAATGTGTCAAGAATTTGTGCTTGTGAACTTTTATTCCAATGAAACACACTGACGGAATAAAGCGATAAAAGGAGCAAGAGTTAACAGAGATGGAGATTAAGAGACAGAGATGGAGGGAGCAAGGAAACATGAGCATTTGGTTTTTCAAAAGAGAGAGAGAGAAAAAAGAAGAAACAGAGAGGGAGAGCGCATGAGAGGGTATTAGCGGCAGAACAGAAAGCAGCCGAGTGTGAAGCAGTAGCTGAGTGGAGCCACCTGCAGTAAACCAAGCCAGATTTATTCCTCCCCTCTGTCGAGCACAAGAGGGTCTCTGGCCAAGGTAAAGCAGTGTTAACAAATACTCTGTTTGTAATAAATATACAAAATAATTTTCTAAAGGATTATCCTGAGAGGACTGAAGTTGCATAAAGATCGAACCGAATGGAAACATAAGACTCTTTTAAGCTTTGACTGGTGTAAAAGCTGCAGGTAATAAAACCAGACAGTTGTGATTAGAAAGAGATCATTACATTTATTCACAAAGTATTGTGATGTGTGAATCTTTGCATGTGACAACTGATTATGCTAATATACATCAGATGACGCAGATGCCGGAGACTTTCTTCCAAAACTGATTTAATTTGAACGATCCTGCAGGTAACAGGTGTTTTCCACCAGGTTTCAGGATTAAGGGTTATCCCTGTGTCCCTCTCCCCAGTGATTCATCCTGCTCTCTTTATCTGTTCCTTCTTTTCTCTTCTTACGGCACACATCGGTAATAAAAACATCTCCAGAAAACACATTCAAATCAGCCATAACTTTTAAAGGAAGAAATTTTGGACTCAAACGAGAACACTGGCCTCCCCATCATTAGAATAATAGTGGCTTAACAACAGAAGCAGCTCCACTGGCATCAACAACCTAGTTTGCAGTGAGCGAATAAACATTAAGCTAATTAACCTTCAGCACAGTCTCTGCCTCTCTCCTTTGTCTCTCCCTCTCTCTCGTCTGTAAAAGGGAAAGGACAATTAGTGGGTCCAGCAGGATGTTCTAATTACAGTTATCATGTCATTAGTAAACTGTTAGTATTCTAGTGTCTTCATTGGCCATCGGTAATGACTGGAGTAATTAGAGAGGATGGGGAGATCAGCGTGTGTGAGTGTGTGTTCCTGCATTTGTACACTCGTGTAGAGCAAATGTCCTCAGAGAGAAGGGGAGATCATGGAAATGTTTCAAATGAGAACATTTGCCTTTCTTGACTTCTTTAAGAACCCTCACACACACAAAGAAAAGTGTGTGTTTGTGTTTGTGTGTGTAGCCTGTGTGTCCTCAGCAGTCCCTCCAGAGCAGAGCCGTGCGAGGCTACAGGTTGTTTTCCTTTTTCCCTCTCCCTTCACACTGAATCATCCTGTTGTTTTCCTCTTTTCATGGCACTTCACCTCTCCTTTAATAGCACTCTCTGTCTCTTTCTCCACACCTCCCACAGTTCAGTGTTTTCCCTCGCTCCGATTAAGAAACCTCTCTCACCTCCTTTTTTTCCCACTTTGCCATGGTGGGAAATCTTATTACTCTTTTATCACTGTTGTTTATTCTCTCTGACTCCGTCAGTTAATGCCAATCTATGTTTTCTAATCCCTGTTCTCTCTGCCTGGATAAGAATGGAGCCAAAGATCCATTCACATGGCTTGTTACAGTAGTCCTGCATTTGTCGGCCCTATGAGGTGGACATGACATGAGGAAAGAAACAGGAAGGAAAATATGTTGTCCAGCATTGTGAAATAGCAGGTTTACCCACATTTAAAAATGCTGATTTATTCATTTATTTTCTGTAGTAACAGAAGCTCCTTCTGCACCAGAAACAGAGAGTAATGTAAGTTGTTTCAGTGCCTCAAAATGACATATGTTTACATCCAAGCCATGCTATTGTATTTGTATTGTAATAATGAAAGGTACAAACGCGGGAAGTGAGGTGGCATTGTTACAGAGCAACAAAGACTGTGGAAGGAGGTCAGAGCAGGACAGATCACAGTGTTGTCACATAATCAAATGTTTTGTATTTTTTAAAATTAAATAATAAACCAAAAAGAAAGGCTTTGAAGGAAGGAGACAAATTATTTCCTGTTGGCAGGAGCATCAGATCAGGAAATGCCTTATGTGCCATTCTAGAAGGTGGGAACAAACACCGTATTTTGACATTTAATCTAGAGGACTTGTTGAATAGCATCCCTACACCCATTTGTTCTGATTAATGCAAATCATTTATGACAAACTTGTAGACATTGAGGCTGCTGTTCATTGGAGTGTGACTTGTTCAAACCAAATCTTTAACCTAAAACCTTTTCTCTCTTCTTATTCTTGACTGTTCTTTTGACCTTCTCTCCTTTTTGTCATACAGTCCCACTTCAGATGTCTTTTGTAGCTGTTATTGATCTTAAATCTTTTACTGTATTTTGTATTTTACATGGTCATATTCTCACTCCTCTTTCTAAAGCCTCACAGATCAGGTGAGTGTCTGCTTCTGAGTTGAAAAGCTTCCTCTCATGTCAGCTCTTTGTATCACACTGTCGTCCCTCTTTTTTATGAGTCCTTGTCTCCACTCTCTCTGTTTCCTATCACTCTTTTTGTTTCTCAGGACCTTTGTAGTTCTCCACCATCCCTCTCTCTACAATGTCTCACACATATAAACACATACACACACACACACACACATACACACTTTTCTCTGTAGTTTTCCACTGTGGCTTAATGCAGGGCACCTGGAGAAAAGCACAACCCCACCTGTTTCTGTGTGTGTGTGTGTGTGTTTGTGAGCTAGTGTGAGAGACTTGTATTTTCTGTCCAGTGAGCTTTTCTGAGCTGCTGACTTTCTCTTTTCAGATGATGAGAGACAGATGTTATGGCTTTACTCTCTCTCTCTCTCTCTTTCTTTGGTTCTGCCTCCGTCTGCCTTTTTATCTCTTTCCTCTCTCTCTTTCTGCCCATTCCTGAGGTTTCCCAGGTTTCGGTGACTAAAAGCCCCTTGGTTTGCATTCAAAGAAGACATTTCTTCTCTCAGTGTTTCTTATATTCCCAGAGTAACACAAAAGCATTTTGCTACACATGTATCTGTATTTTTACAGTTTAAAGTAACAATGCTTGAAGCGTTTTTTTTTTTAGCTCATAATGCCAGAACCATCCTACTGATGGAAATGCACTGGAAACAGTAAAAAAAATACATGGAAATCAATGGGAAAAAATCCGCATTGCATTCCCCCAGGCTTTCATGCAGATGGTCAGAGTATATTGATTGTCAAATTCAGGAACCTGTTTCCAACAAGGCCACAATAATGAGAATATGAAACTTAATGTTTAGAGTACTGGGGCTGGTGTTGGTGGGACCTCTTAACAAGCTCTCCGGTTTGCTGGATGAAACTCGTTTCATACACAAACACTTACTAAATCAATAATGCCATCATTATGGTCTATGGCCAGTGGAAATAAACGCGGACTGTGGTGCAACACATTAGCAAACTTCACGCAGTCAAGCAAAATCGATTATGACAGGCTGAAAAGTGTCTCTTTAGGGTCAAATCAGATTCCCCACTCAGAGAGTAAACAAATCTGTAAGACAGCTTGAAACAAGTTCAGAAAATTTGCATTTGGGGCCAACAAACAAGGATCTGGTTTAACTTTGCAGGGCAAGTCCATGTGGAAGTGTGTATTTTTCTAAGTGTTTGGGCTTGGTGCAATACTTTTTGTGCATGTTGCTGTGCATGCATTTCTGTGCAAGATTTTTTTCATATTTCTGTATGAGCGCATCTGTGTGTGTGTGTGTGTGTGTGTTAAGGTGTGCGCATGTGGAGAAAAGTTGCTGAATAGGTGTTATCAGGATGCAATACTAAACGTGGCAGAGAGCCATAAATAATGCAGTGACCTGTCTTCTATTCCGGCTTGACTGCTTAGCACCGTTTACTGCTGCTTACTCTGTGTGTGTGTGTGTGTGTGTGTGTGTGTGTGTGTGTGTGTGTGGTCTAAATTCACTGATGTTTAAGCCAGAAGGGGATAAGTGGTGTTCAGTAGTTTGTGTTTGTGCATTTGTTGTGAGTTTGTGGTCTAAATACTACCTCTCCCTGAAGATCACGGCTGCTGATGTGGTTGAGAGAAAAGCTGCCTTGCGTGAGGTCCGGGGTCAAGAGGGGGAGGTGTTTGTGGTCGTATGTCAAGGACAACCAGACGGAGAAAAATGGGCATTTTTTGATGTGGCACCTCTGTTTCATTCTGTGCTGATGGTGTCCTACAGAATCTACTTACCAGTTTACCACAGAAGTTTAGGGTCTGGTAGGTTGTTGCACTAAATGATGATTTTGTTTAATTGCAATTCTGATCTTGTTGCTGTGGGTCTGACCATCATTTTAAATAAGAGAAGGAGAGCAAGTGCAACTGTAAAAAAGGGGTTTCAATGGGGCAAATTATGTTCTTTTCTTTCCTTTTTCCTCTCTCTCTCAGCTCCTAAAGCATCTTCTTATTTGCCTCACATCTCCTTAGCTCCTTCCCTTTCTCTCACTCTCTGTCACTTTTACCTGTTTGATGATTCTTGACATGAATTCAGGCTTTTCCCCAACTCAGCATCTCCTCTGTTCTGACACATAGGCACATAGACATTACACTTCCTTCCCAGCATGCAGGTCAGGGGTGCTGTAGTGTGGAATACAAATTAGCATAGCTATACTTTCACCTATGGAAGCTGTGTTTTTGCAATTTATTTCTGAAAAAAAAAAGCAAAAACACTAGTCTTGCATGTCCAACTGTGAAGAATAATGTTTCACACCATCAACATAATGGTCTATCTTGCAGGATTTATATATAATACTGAAAGATGAGCTCAACATCCTTGTGATTTGTGCATATAGTTGTGTGTGAACAAAACAAATAAACACTGTCAGATTCACACAAGAAGATGTGACTCAATGTGTGTCACTTCCTGCTGCATTTGGGGATGATGATCTTCAAATAAACATTGTGTGTGTACATGTCCAGATATTGATAGACCCTGAAAGCAGAGCAGACACATTACCTCATGCACATGCAGCATCTGCCTCTTCATCACATCAGCCTTATTCATCAGACTCTTGGAGGTGCTGTCTTTGTCGGCTGCCCGCCAGAGGTGAAGAGGGGAGAGGAGAGGAGAGCAGGGAAAAAGGAGAGAGTAGTCAGGCTGAGTAAAAGTATCAAGAACAGATATAGAAGAAACAAAAAGAGATAAATACAAATCTCTCTGACAAAGTCTTAATAAAACCAAACACAAGCATCATAAATTATGTTATTGTCAAGGGGTGATTGATAAATTTTGGGTCTTAGACTGAAGAGAATGAGCTATGCAATTCTTGTGACATGTACTGTACATGAAGTTTGAATAGTCATAGAGACAGTTTGAAGTTGATGACCTTTGTGGTATTTCGAATCCAGGTTATCGAAAGTAGTACATCAGCACTCATCTGAGAAAATGTACAACATCACCAGATATGCAGACTTAAAGTCATCCAACATCCAACCTACTGACCTTATTTTACACCACCAGGCAACTTGGTTATACTTAACATGAAGGAGCCAAGTGGTCAACATTTTGACAGTTATGATGACATCATTGCTCCTTTGGGCAAGAGGCTGGGTGCTGACTGTACCTGACAGGCTGGACTGGGTTTGAACAAATATTTTGTAATTACGATGGGGCTCTGGTCGGATTTGGCCAGCTTGCAGTGTGGTTGTTAATAAATAGAAGCATATTCTCTTTACTATTCATTACTTGGGGTTTGTGATTTACAGCAACGCCTGTGTATGTATGGCTGTAAAAACAATGTACTGCACATTCTGTATATAGCAATGTCTTTTTACAGTCATTTACAAGGTGCCCTGAAAACCACTTGTGTAACCGGGATTGACAGGCTGTAACCATAGTTACAACAGCAGTGGTAGTAGTACAACAGTGACACAAACTCAGTGCTTCAACTTAAAACTGTGCTAGTCTCTGTTTGATTACAGACATAAAAAACAGAATGACTGTCAGATACGGGCCGGGCTCTGTTGCTACTCTCTGGGACACGGTTGGATTCGGACAACCACTGGACTGAGTGTGTAACTATAGAAGAGGGCTATACTGTCAATCTGCTAGTTTTCCTAAAATTGACTCCTTCTACCTCAGGCTATGAACTTATCAGTCAACTCTTGTATATCCTCTGGTTAGTCTAGGAAATGTCTGAAAAGTAGCTTGAAAGTCAAAACAAAGCATAGAGTAGAGTAATCATCTGAAACCATCTTAATTTTATCAAGACTTATCACACTAACAACTTGCGAACTGATTCTCCAACAACCCTTGAGGTTTCACCCATGCAGCGCCTCTGCATAACCCAGATTTTTTGTCAGAGACAGTTAGCTAAGCGCTGTGCTAAAAGTGGTGTTTGGCTGATAGTGCTGTGAGATTCCAGAGTGGTTAAACAGTAATCCAGGTGGTGCTGAGATGATATGCGTCTGGCCGGGTTACACAGGCCTTGTAACTCTACTCTTGTATTACTGCGTGTCACCAGGGAGATTGGAAACAGATAGGAGGAGATAGACATGACTAGTTGGCTCACAGCATGATGGAGGAAGGAGAGACAGACAGAGGCTGAGAGAGCTACACAGGGCTAATCACTGATTGTTTGCAGACAGTATGGAAGAGACACCAGATATGGATGCCAAAGTGTCAATCACTCTGTGCTAAGATCTGAACTTGACCTTCATCTTGCTTACTCCTAAGTGCACGTGCACATGCCTGGATCCATGTGCCTATACATTTGCAGCCATGATGAAAAAGTGAGATTTTTGCTGCATGTTCTTTTTTCCTCCATATTTGAATTTATCTTCAACGTGACATTCGATCAAGTGCTTATGCTGTGTGTGTGTTTTAATGTTTGCATGACTCCTCTAAGAGTAGATTTACAGTAGACGGTCTATTTAAAGCTCTAGATATGTTGTATTCTGCTGAGTAGTTTGACTTGGCGATGTCACCCTACTCAGCACAGTGGCAATAAATAAAACGTCACAGCATAGCGGGCTACATGGAAGAAGAGTTACACAACTTCTTTTCACAGATTTACAGTTTTTCTTTATGACACAGGTTTCTTGTGTCACATTCAGTCCTGACTGAGACGGCATTATAGACTGTCAGGAACGTGATTGTGGGTTTGTTTTTCCTCTCATAAACAGGATATCATCTAGAGGGATTCTCTGACGAACCGATGCGGTTTTTATTAGCATATTATGGCCCATTGTGGCCATATTTTGGACCAAAGCAGATTGATTTTTCAACAAGTATTGTGGGTAAAGTGCGCAGTGTAATCACAGAAAGAATCCTTGGATATTAAAATAGGTCTATCAGTTTAATAGCCTATCTAACAAACACTAAGCTTTTTTTTTTTCTTCCTCAAACAAATCTATTTTTAAGATACTTACGTGTGGATACTGGACACTTGTCTGCAAGCACTAAAAGACATCATATATTTACCAATATTTTATACTTAGATTATTTTTAGGATTTCAATGAATAAAGAAAACCTTTAGTTTTGAGTCCCTTCAGGCAGATTGCGGCTTCTGCTGTCCCATTATGATGGAAGTGCTTCGACTTAACACAAAGGCGGTACTCAGTAGATCCACCATGATGTTTTAACTTAAGCTTCACAGATCTTACACAATGATGAAGTTCAGTTCATGTTGAAAGTCTGCACAGTCTATCAAACGGGGCAGCCAGCATGGCATACAATAGGTGCCTCAGATGTAATACAGTAGAGTTGTGTGTGTGTTATGCAGTTGGGTGTCACAGATATATATGAGTTACCCATCAGCGTCAGGGTACATCTGCAGCAGTGAATGAGTGGCATTGTTTACGACATGACGCAGACATATGACTGCTGACAAGTGGATCCGCTCTGTGACAGTAACTGAGGCATCTGGAGAGCTCGTTCAATGTGTGTGTGTGTGTGTGTCTGTGTGTGTATTAGTCCTCATGGGTCAGAATGGAGTCTTTGTATGTCATGATACTGAGCTGACCTTTGACATCACATTCACTTAGACACATACATACACACACTTCTTTGTTTCTCATATCCTGTCTCTGCAAACACAATTCTTATCTATATTTTATCCATCTTGCCCCTTTTTTCAGTGTGAAATCATGAATATTGGCCTCTACCAGGTCAGTCATGATAAGCAAACAACATCAAGCTTGATGAGGCTCTAGACGTTTATCTGTTTCTGTGAGAGAGTTTATCATAGCTACATATTATTTTTGGAGGTTAATCTGATCAGTCTTTCTTTACGAACTCTCCAATAAATATTGTCAGTCTTTTATTCCTGGGCCCATTTCCACTGTGTGTATTGTAATGTACTGTATATTGTATATATTGTAATGGACCAAAGCTGCAGATAAGGAACATGTGTTAGTATTCACTTGACATTAAACTGCATTCAAGATGATTTCACTCTCTAACACTGCCCTCTCCATTCTCTTGCTCCCCATGCAGCGTCTGAGCCATGCGGTGGCTATCTAGATGCCAGTGATGCCGGCTATATCACCACCCCCGGCTACCCACTGGAGTACCCTCCTCACCAGAACTGCCGCTGGATCATCACGGCGCCCGAGCCCTCACAACGCATCGTCCTCAACTTCAACCCACACTTCGAGATCGAGAAGCTGGACTGCAGGTAAAGACAGACACGGTTGAATGAGAGTTAAAAGAAAGAATCTAAAGATGTGAGGATTTAGACTGCCAGAGAGGTTAAGTTTCAACAAAGGAAGGATTTGAAGTGAATATAGGGGAAGTTTGAATGTTTAGTTTCTGGCTCCAGCAGCCTGTTTTGTGTGAGAGTTGTTGAGCTTATTCAGTGAACTTCAGCCCACTCTCCTCCTGTCTCTCTGGCTTGAGCTATCCCATAATAATCACACTGGGACCCTCCTTTGTCCCTTGTTATTAATTATCAAAGTCTAATTACAACACATTTACTGTTCCAGGACAGTTTTCACACGTAGGAAGATTTAACACAGATTAGAGGATTTGGTGTCCATCATTGTATCTGGCTGTTTGGTTTTGGTTGCACAGTGAAACTGAGAGAAAACCGGCAGCTCTGCAGCATAATATCAAAATACGGCACACAGAGATAAATGAGAAGCCATGGTGAAAATGCTTGCAGAGAGGTAAAGACTGGTTAGGAGGTAAACTTGAATTTATGCTTACTGTGGGAGTGATAAGATAGCAGTCAGAGAGTTCAGGTAAACATATCAGATTTAAATGATTTTTTATCAGCATTGAATATAGACTAGACAAAGCGCGGCAAATGGAATGAGTTAGAAGATGGAGCGGAAAAAAAAAATATTTAGAACTATTAACAATTTTTTTTGGTAATTTTTATGAAGTCATGTATATTTGTAGAGTCCAGTATATATGCAGAACAAAGTTTCACTCAGATCTTTGGGTCAGCATCTGCAGTGGTTTCTCATCAAGCACTGTGAAAGAGTTCAAAGAGCTAACACAGTGGAAAAACTGAGAGAAATAAAGAGATCATCGTCCCATAGATGGCTGCAGGTCAATAGATGCTGTAGCTCATAAAATGGCAATTACACCAACAATACAGCAATATGATTACAAGTCCGATGCTTATATAATAAAACTTAATAAATAAATTCATCAAAAAATAATTGGATGGTACATTTTATTCTGCAGGCACAGCAGAGGCACATTTCTGATTATATAACTTGGAAAGATGCTGATATGAGGGTGCTAATAATCACACACACACACACACACACCAAAACACAAAAACATATAAATGCCTTTACTGATGTCTTATTCTAAAACAATCGCTTGTCTTCTATAATTTGTCGTACTGTTTTGGAAACTGCTAGTCTTTCCTCATCTTTGTAGGACCGTCATTTCACGTATGAATCCATCCTGCACATGGCAAAGGAAAAAACCTCTGAGTCTCAGGCATCTAATGGGCACTATCAGTGAGAAGGGTCACAGATTCAAACACAACTGACACAAGCAGACAAATGCTGAAACACACACACACAAGCACACACACTTGTACTTTTCCCCCCTCTCCCTTTATGTCTCTGTTCCGGTGCTCTCCCATCCAGTTATTAACATTTCAGCCATATCAATTATAGATAGGTGAATTTCCCCACTCAGATGTACCGAAATCATTCAGACATTTCTTTGTTGGAATTGAAGCATCAATATTTCACTGGCTGGCTGTTTGTTGAAAGGCTGAAAGGTTGAAGGCGCGCTGCACTGAGCTGCGCTGCTGCTCTGTTTTGCTTTACTTTCGCACTCTGCTGTGGAAATGAAAACCATATTGCTCCGTCTGTCCGTCCCCCTGTGCTCGTCATTTTTCAGTTTTACTCTACAGCTCTTGTCCTCGGATCAGTTTGATGCAGTTGATGCTCTCTCTCTCTCTCTCTCTCTCTCTCTCTCTCTCTCCCTCTTTTGTTTCTCTGTTTTCTTTTCTTTCCTCCTTTTTGTCCCCCCTCTGCTTCCTCCCGCCCTTCTTTTCTCTTTCTCTTTGAATTTCTTACATCCATTTAAAGTCCAGTAGTTTCCCAGGAGGAGAATATCTGGTTGAAACTGCTGGAAACAACAAGCTCTGATTTATTTATCATGGTGTATACATAGTGTGTATTTGTAGTTGTTCTTAGACTTCTGGTGTGTCTAAATATCTTAGTTTCAGTTTGCTCCCAGTAATAAAATCCTGCATTTCTTTAAAAAGTACATGTTAAATCTTGCCTGTGAGAGTAAGATATCTGCAGCGTTGGTGGTAACATCTCAGGTCTAATGGGTTGTTATTTACAACTGTCCTACAGCGCAGAGCTATTTAAATCTACAGGCGCCCAATGCCTAGAGCGTGTGTGTCTGTGTGTGTGTGTGTGTGTGTGTGTGTGTGTGTGTGTGTGTGCAGGGTAGGCTGAAATTGAGCTGTTAGGTTCAGAGGGCAG
>JAPZDZ010000005.1:17701562-17717196 GCA_029783805.1 Acanthurus tennentii
TGGGTTTTTGAGACAACTCATGAATATAGTTTTGATCAATGATGCTGTACTGGCCTTTGATACAGATGGAAAGCAGAGTAAAAGTTTTTTCCAAGCTGCTTTAAATTGCATTACCAGAGGCATTCACATTCTTGCTGTGAGCTGATTTTAATAGCTCCATTTTTATTTTCCTTCTTGTAACTTATGAAAAAAACCCAAAAAGTTTACTTAATGTTTGAAAAATGCCCAGCAGTTACAGAAAGTATTCTTATCTTATTCCTTCTCTGTGTCCTGTTCAGATGCCCCCTGCTCCGAGCTGCAAGGCATGTTGTCTGGCCTCCTACCCGACTCCCAGATCTCTGCGTCGTCCATGAGAGACATCCACGGCTCCATGGGGGCAGCCAGGCTGGTGGCCAGTCGCTCAGGCTGGTTCCCCAATCCGACACAACCAATTGCTGGAGAGGAATGGCTACAGGTACGCCACCGTATCCTCACACTTAGCTCTTACACTACAGCACACGTTCTACTCAACTGGTTGCTTGTTTTCCATTAAAAAAGAGACTGTCTCTGGAGATGAGGGGCTACAGAGAGGGTTCATTTCATTTTAATCAGAACGTGAATGTCAGTAGTTGGAGCTTCTGTAATTCAGTCGGTATCATTTCACCCACTTTTCCACAACAGAACCAAAACATGTTGTTATCAAATCTGTTTCCACATTCTTTGGCAGAACTTCCTTAACAACATTCTTTCAAAATCGCTTCATCCCAACCAAACAAAGACTAACAAACAAAGCCAATAACAATAGCCATCATCAATCAATCACAGCACCACTGTTGAACAAACAAAGGCACTTGAAACTGTATGCTGGACAAAAGGTACTAAAGCCCATGTTTGGGAGAGAAGTCTGCTGGAAGTAGTTTTAAGAAACAAAGGCTGTATCAGAGGACACTGCTACACTTGTACACACAGTGCTGTAAAACCAGCACTGATAAACTGTGTAAAGGCTGCAGTGAGAGTTGCCACAACAGGCAGAGGATCTGAAAGGTAACTGGCTTATGTAGTGAAACATGAGAGGTAACATTAAAAGTTCATTTTTCTGCATTACAGGTGGATCTTGGTGTGCCAAAGATGGTGCGTGGCATTATTACCCAGGGTGCAAGAGGGCTGGAGGGGAGCACCAGTGCTGAGAACAGAGCATTTGTCAGGAAGTACAAACTGGCACACAGCTTGACCGGCAAAGACTGGACTTACATCACAGACAGCAAGACTGGGTTTGCTAAGGTAGAGGAGAACACACACACACACACACTCTCACACTCTCTCACACACACTCACACACACAATCTTTGTCTGTCTGACACAAACATATGTACTCTTCTCTCTCTGATTGTCACTGTCAGTTCTTTCTCATTTGTAGTTTATTTATAGCTGTCTTTCTCTCAATCCCTCTTCGCTCCCTTCTGTCTCCTCCTTCTTTCCCTCTCTGGCTCTGGCTCTCTCGGCCTTGTCATTTTCAAGAAAAAAAAAGCCATTTTATTGCAACCTCAGTTCTGATAATAATTCAATTTAATCACCTCACTCCTCATGTTCCCTGCTACTGTCTTTCTCTCTCTAAGTCCTCTGTACTCTCTTTCCATCTCTTTTTGTCTGCTTTTCTATGTCTCATCCTCTCGTTCACTCATTCTCTATTTGTCTCTCATGGGTGTTAATTAAAAATGTCTTTCCTGCATCACCACTCAGCACTGCCGGCTGCGTAACGCACTGTGAGACGGGGCACTTTAAACTCTGTTCTCCTTTCTAAGACTCCATCTTAAAACGCTTTAATAGTACTACTGAGTGCCTGGCTTTTCTCCTGATGCTAAAAACCTGTTCTCATCTGCCTGTCTTTTTAAATGAGCATCCTGGGAAATTCATCATACTGTTTTTTTTTTTTTAATTTCAGAAATCCAAAAGACAGAAGATACAAGTCAGTTACTGAAACTAATATTCTGGTTTTCATAGCCTGTATTTTCAGAGGACAGGTGCGGTCTAGCCTGTTTTCAGCTTGTAATAAATCTTGTGTTTTTGCTAGAGGCTGCTGCAAGCCGCTGCAAAAATTACTTGAAAATCAAAGGAAGCAAAGCCTCTGTTGTTATTTTTATGACACATGTCATATCATGCTTGGAAACAATGCTGAGTTAGAGTGTTATATGACTTTGGAGAGACCGGCTCACCATTTTGTTGGTTTTTCAATGAGATGTGAACAGTGGAGTGGTGAAATGACAAGCTGAACTACCTCTGCAGCATTTACATCTTTCTCTGTTCTTTCAGGATACTTATCATCAATACTGTCTTCATCACAGAAAAATGTAGCAGTACAGCCGCTCTGACATATGTCAAAACAAGACGTATTGCTCGTCATTTTGCATCTTAGACACAGTTTAGACAGCTTTGAATTTTAGACAAACGTTAGGAGAAGCAATGATACTTGCAACACACTTTCCTTTGAATCAGCACTGGGAGGATGCAGCACAACCTTACTGTGCTGAGCTGCAGTTAAGTGGAGCACACTGCAGAACTTTGCCATATTTTCCTGTCGAGTGCACAAATTGAACTTAAGAATGTCAGAGTTGGCAGGAAAATATCCCTTCTGCTAAAGGGGAAATGCTTCATCCTTGTTTTTTCCAAAACTAAGACGAGAAAGCACTCTAATAATTCTCCAAACACTAATAACATCACTATCAACATCTGGTTTTAGATTTTCGAGGGGAACAGCCACTATGATACTCCGGAGGTGCGGAGGTTTGATGAGATAGTGGCCCAGTACATCAGGGTCTTTCCAGAGAGGTGGTCGCCTGCTGGGATTGGCATGAGGATAGAGGTCCTCGGCTGTGACCTGCCTGGTAAGAACACACACATGCAAATGCAAGATAACAGAGATTATACACACTTCTCAGTCAGGAGGGTACACATACAACGCACACAAACACAGTGACTGACAGGCTCATAACTACAAACTTGAAGTAACAAATGTTTTTGTGTTAATAGACAAACATACACAGTTAAATACAGAAATTAATTGAGAGTGGCCGTGCCCTCTTCTGTTTATCATCACATAACGTGTACTGAAAATCTTCAATTAAGACAAATCATAGGACTGTAATGGATAGTAGGCTGAACCAGATCAGCAAAATTAATATGATATGTCTGCATATATGTGCATGGTACGTGATTCATAGAGATAATTACAAACATAACATTAGCGACTTTAGCATGCTGGATAAATCACACCATTAATCTTCTTAATATCCATGATTAGTGAGAATGGTTGTTTCTGTGTTTATGAGCACTTCAAGTGTGTGTGTGTGTGTGTGTGTGTGTGTAAAATCTATATATGAATGTGGGTGTGTGCATATACATACTTATGTGCACTCTGCATAGTGGTTGAAGTTAATCATCTTGCCCTATAGGAGGTATTGCAGCATGTCTGGACAGGGATTAACATGTCTAGGTCATGGGACTTCCACTAATAGTGGCCAGCTGTGTAGTTGCACTGTATTGTGTTTACAATCCATTATGTGAATAACATGTTGCTTGTGTGTGGTGAGGGATTAGGCACAGTACATGGTCTGCTGAATTTAGTATTCACGGATCAATCTTCGATGTGTTCCATTTGATACACTTTCCACGCAAAGATTGTGTAAACAGTTTTTTAATCAAGAGTGATGATTTTATGTGTCTTCATTCAGCTGTGTAAGTACCATTTATTACAATGTGTTACTGTTGTGTAGAGCTTGTTAGCTGTGGCAAGCAAATTATTCTCAGCTGCACAATAACTTAAATAATAAAGCAGTCTTTGTACAAATCCTCCCTCATTTATTGCTTAACTTGAGCAATAATGATGTGCTGCAGGAATATAGATGTTGTTGAGGTTGTGATGCTTTTTTCTTCGTCCTGTCCAACGGTACAAAGAAATCAGAGCCCAGATATAATCTCTTGGATAGTGTAGCCCACCTCCAATCCTCTCCTCCTTCATGTGCCTTCAGGTTCCATTGCTTTAGTCAGGCTGTGAATGTTAGAGGTGAAGACAAGAACAGGAAATGACACTTACCTGTTCCCAGTGGACATGAAGTGGGCTGGTGGCTGTAACTGTCAGCCTGCTACTGTATTTCTGAACTGTGAATGAGTGTGTGTCTGGGTATTTTTGTGTGTGTGTGACGGAGGGATAGTGAAAGAGAGAGAGACTAAAGGGAACAATATATCCTAGATGTGTCAGGACTGGCCAGGAGGTTGGTGATGATGATGAAAAAAGACATTTTCCACTGTAAACAAAGGTTTAAACAGGTTTCCATGACCACATAGGAAAACAAAATTAAGTCATAACAGATGTAGCTTGGATAAAGCATAAAAAATCAGCTAACTTGAATCTCTGGGCCAGTGCTGAAAAGATAACTAATTATTTCCCCCCAAATTGGTGAGAAAGACTAGGATGTAAAGCACAAATATGGGCGATTTGATATTCCAGAGCCTCTAACAAACCAAATCTAACTGACATTACTACATTTTTCTTTCTCTTGGGGTTCGTGGTCGATATACAGTACATTTATAAAAAACCCTCAGGCACAACATCATAGCAGTGAAACCTTGGCTTAAAAAGGAAGAATTAGGACCTTAAACTGAACTGAATATCTAACATACACCAGCTGTATTTCATGAAAGGCAGCAAATTGTATTTCATTTTAATTCTCTTTTACGACATAAATAAATGTGCCCCAAAATGTCAATAATGATTGCACTGGCAGTGTTTTATCCTGTCCATACACATTGCTCATTATTGCTCCTCATGCATATCATATCTGCAGCCATCATCTCCATGATCACATTATGTCTTAACCTCTTGGCTATTGCATTGTTTCAATGATTGCCTGCCAGTCTGGCCATCTTATGTCTGTATGCCAGATGTTTGCCCTCTGGATGTAATCCAAGCATCAGACATGATAACAGTTCATTCCCACTTTGCTTGACACTGTAGGAGCTGCTCCTGCTACCATCCTAAATACTACACAAAGAAACACACTAGGATAATTCTACATCTCAGAGGCTTAGAGCTAGTTGATTTTGTTAAATTTAGCTTTGTCTGGATTCTAATTGTCTCCACGCTAAGTGACGTCAGGATAATAACATGAAAACCATGATCTCATCAGTCATGCAGTCACAATCATTTTGCTGGTGCTATAAATGAAATAATAAAAGAAAAAGCACATCTGAATACAGACAAAATAGACTCTGTTTCTCTTCTCAATTGTGTGTCTGTTTGTGTGTGTTTGTGTTGAGTGTGTCGAGTTGTAACGGGAGATAAAATATTCAACAGAGTGCATCAGCTTCAGTCCACTAAACACAGCTGTTTACACATGAGCCACAAGCACATAAAAAACAGACACAAATTCAACTTCAGTGGACTTCTTTTAGAAATGTATACATGCATTTACACACACATGCAGACACACTCACAGGGCTACAGACAGTATGATATAAAGTCATACAGGAAAAAAGCTAGAAAGCACCTTTCTATCAGATTAAATCCTTTTACTGAGGCTTTCTTCCCTATTCTGTCTTATAATTTTCATTCTCTAAACAGGCAGCGCTCAAAATGGTCCAAGTCTCCATTTATATTTTTTTAGCAACTATGAAGCTCATGAAGTTAAACCAGATTAAAAGAAATTTGAACTCTGGAAGTTCCTTTTTTTTTACCGTGGAGCTTAGCATACATTTGAGCCACAACCCCGCCTGTTTCAGCACTACTCTGGACGTAAAGGAGTGAATTAATGAATTGATGAATAAATAAAAGCAGACATCAGTAGTGTAAGGCAATCACATGATCACTCACACACTCACAGATACACATACAGCCTGCAGTGGATGCAGCCATCAGAATGGCCTTTGTATTATTTAGTCGTGTGTGCAAAGCCTCTCCCTGTTGACATAAATAACAAAGCCTGGACCTGTTTAAAGTTTTTGATCATTTTTATATATCATTAACATCTATATTTTGTTTGACAAATTACAGATCTGTTGTCATACTGAAATAAGAAGACAAGCATCCTCTCATTTACACTTTTTTAAAGCATTTACACAAGCTATATAGATTTGTGCTAGCAGCATGTTGTTTTGCTTTAAGACTAGTTCAGTTTTTTTTAGAAAAAGAGACAAAGAAATGATAAAATGCCAATCACAAACCTCATATCCTCTAAACACCAGCTTTAACAAACGTACAAAGAAATTGCTTTTTCCATTACTGCCCCTGTATTGTTTTCATATTTTCACAATGAAGCGCATTGACCTGGCCTCAGGGCTGTAAAACAATTTCCTCACATGGGAGAGACAATCTGAGCACCCAATTACA
The DNA here is from genome assembly GCA_029783805.1 of Acanthurus tennentii. Lineage (NCBI taxonomy): Eukaryota > Metazoa > Chordata > Actinopteri > Acanthuriformes > Acanthuridae > Acanthurus > Acanthurus tennentii. The sequence continues at coordinate 17,707,924 of JAPZDZ010000005.1, forward strand.
ACGAAGAAATCGGAAATTACGGATTCAGGGTTCTTAGGGGGGCACACAATAATGTAGTTTAGCATCTCATTATTGCACCAAACCAGCTGTGCGAAAACAGAAACAAAAGCCAGAATATTATTGCAGGAGCCATTCTGATCATTTACGCCAGCTATGGAGGCAACATGTAATTTAGGTCCCATAACCCCCAACTATTGGATGTGAAGTGAGAGTTGCCAGTTTTGTTCATGTTTTAAATGACTGAGCTATCAGAACATCTGCTATGCTCTCATCACTTTCCCTCCACACCTAGTTGTTGGCAGCCACATATGTACACACACACAGACACACACACCACCTGTTTGGCTTAAACACAAAGGTTTGTTCTAAGTTGTGTAAATACATGCTTAAGTTCTAAACTCCACTGAATACAGCAGTATTATGGGTGAGGAACTCAAAGAAAATAACAAAGGCAGAGAGAGGACACTTCTTTCTGTCTAGTGTAGCTAATGTGAGGCACTAATATCATATTTGTTTTCTTTTGTCTGCTGCTGTTGCTGCTCTTGGGATCATTGCTCTTCACTTGGGAGGAAATTTTAGACACTTTTGACCAGATTCTGGCAAAAATTATTCTTCTTATCTCTGTTTCGCAACAGAAACACAATGATTTTCTCATTGGGGGCCCATTGGGGGCCCTCAGTTGTTCATTCATGGCCGAGGGCTTTTTTCAGTTGTGCCTCACTAAATGATTTGTCCCCAAGTGTGAAGCCGGGCCAGTAATAGCAAAGAGAATGCGGCCTTGGGACTGGTAGCCTGTCAGTTTGAATCGCTGGATGATGAGGAGACACCACAACAGCTACTCTCATGTAGTCAGGGGCAAGTCCTTAAAAAAAGAGATGAATGGGAAACAGTTGGTCAGTGGAAAAGCATACCTGCATTTCCATTTAGAAAAGCTCTAGAGATTAAAATTGTAAAAAAAAATTGTTTGTGAGTGATGGCCAAGAACCTTCTCTGTCTCTGTCTGTCACATGTCGATGATGTTGGATCTGGAAAACACACACAAATGCACGCACACACGCATACACAATCACAAACACACACACGCCCAGAGTTACAGTGGCACCTGGGGAGCAAATGTTGTCTCAAGTTCTTGTTCTAGAACATTCAAGAGGTGTTCCGCTGTTCCAGGTTTCCAGCCAATCATTCAGGTTTAGCCAAGTGTGTGAGTATGTGTGTGTGTGTGTGTTTTCCAGGTCCAGCACTGCCTGATCGCTTTCACATGTGAGTAGTGGCTCCAGTTCAGACACTTTCATGTGATTGGTGGGATGTGTCCTCACTTACACCCACTCGGCTCTCTCCCCTGCTCCTCCTCCAGTCTTGCCTCACTACTTTCATTGCGGAAATTACAGTAATAATTCTACATTTACAAATCATTCTAACAACCAGATTGCAAAATATTTGAAAAACAATGAAAACATTTATTACTTGCACAGAATTATTCTGTAATTTGTCATTTTGTTTATGAGATTTTACTAGTTTAGGCTAATACTATAAAAACCATAAATAAAGGTAGATATATTATTAATCATTATTCATAATTATGGTTTCTTTCATATTTAGAGTTCAAGCAAAAAACTATTTAAAATTAACCAAAAAGCTGTTAAAACTAGTTCAAGTGTCTTGCTTTATTAATAAATGCCAAATATAACATATTTTCATAGCGCCTTTTAGCCTGCTGACTATTAAAGACTCGTATATAAATGCCACTACTAATATGAACTGCCATTAGATCAATGTGCCAAACTGCTCTTTAGAAACACACACACACTCATGGTGCAGAGGCAATTTAAGTTTCAGTGCTTTGCCCAAGGACACTTGGACATGCAGACTGGAGAAGCCAGGTTTGAGCCACCAGTCTGATAATAAGTGCATGACTTTAGTTCCTGAGCCTCTCTACAAAAAGATAAGACTTAATCATACAACAAGCAGCCTTCTTAAGCCCTTTATTTCAGTTCATTTTCAGTTCAGTACAGACTGAACCCTGCTCTTTCAAACCAACAGGTATAAACACATGAGAAGGAATGGAAAATAATGTGAGGGAGGGAGAGTGTGCAAATGTTTGTGGCTCCTGCAGCACCCACTGCGTCCCCACCCTCTTGACTCCCTCCCCATCAGGAGAATTTAATCACTCTCGTGTCCTGCCAAGGCTCCTGTAACAACCCCCAACTCACACACACACATTCACACACACACATACACCCCATTTCTCTGATATGTTCACCTTCCCCTTCACCTCTGACCTAATTACTATCATGGATTTGTTTCCTTCTCCTCTTCTTGCTTTTGCTTTTCTCACATTGTTTTTAAAGACCCGTCTTTCTTATCAGATTTACCCCCCAACTTTCATTTCCTTTCGTTCTCACACCTATTGCCATAGTGCTACCTTAACTTTAGAGTTTTTGAAATGTTTCATGACTCGACCACCAAGCCAAACCATATTTCAGGTGTTGTAAATTAATCAAACACGAGTGCAAAAATGGAAACTGACAGCATTTTAAAACTTAGTTCCTGAATGGATTGTTGTTTAGAGTTTTAAGAGGAGAACACCAAAAGTATGCTGCCATGTGGTCGTCAAAGCAAAACACTGGGACACTTGAGTGACAAAAAAATAACATGCCCACCAGCTCAGAGGGGTTCACCAGTTGGCAGCTCTGCTCCTGACTTGGTTGCAGGTTCCAACAAACACAATCGGCCATGTTGGCAGTGGGATGATGGTCCAGTGTCAAGTGCCTTAAAGTCAAACACACACTCAAAGAAAGTCCTCAGTTATTTTTAGCCATATTCAATCATGCTCTGTTCACTTCAGGAGGACAGTGAAGTTTAGCACTTCCTTCTCTTCCTCCTTGAGACATCACACATGGCAGCACTTAGGCTTGGGCACTGGTTCATTTTGGGTGCATGTCTACAAAAACAGTCATCTTTTTCCAATGTAAATATTTAAGCTTGGCTCACCACCTCTATGCAGTATTTCCCGTATTTTCCTGCCTCTTTCTTCTCTGGTTCTTTATCTATTTATATATCTGCAGATTAGTCTTTGTTAAGGTCTAGATAGCCTCTGCAAAAAGGGTCAAAGATCCGCTGTTTATTCCTCTCACTGACCTTGAAGTGTTAAAGTTATCTGTAGTCCACAAACTAGAATTCAAAGCACAGAATAAGAACCTGCAATCACTCTCAAGTTGAGTCATTTCCTAAAATACAAAGACTAAAAGTAGACAAATTGTCTGTGTTTCTGATGTTGGTCAGCCTCTGTAACGTTTGAAACCACAGTGAGAACAATAGGCTTTTTATTTTCAGTGATATTTGGAGAAACATAAAATACACGACTTTTTGTCCTTGACCTAAAATTAAAATACAGCCTGTCAATGTACCTGTAATTTAATAATGCTGAAACAAACTGATTGGCTCTTTGTTTAGACTGTATCCAAACATAATATGTTATGATGATCTAGTAAGCTGTCTTTATTTTCTCCTGAGCAGTTAATGGCGTACTTAGCTTAATGTTTTTTGCCACACTTAAGCTCATTTCCTTTGTAGTCGACCACTGCTCACTGATGTAGTTAGCCATTCATCGCCAGCAGCTTCTTTTTATCTTTTCTAGTTGTTATTGTCGCACTTAGCTTCACACTTAAGGCTACAATTACAATCACATACCATATGGCGCTTTGTAGCATTGGCTAATGAGCAATTCACTGTAAGTAGTTTCCTGAAACAAAGCGCTTCTTTGCTTTAAGTCTCTCCTCTATGTTGTGCAGTGCTCTGCTTTTTTAGCTAGTCTTTAAGCTCTGCTATTGGTGGTTTTTTGACTACCATCATGTGCTCGGTCTTATACCACCAATACATTTTAGTGTGTTACAGAAACTCCCTCCCCATCAACTAGACATTAAATCTTATGGTCCAGTGCAGCACTTACCATAAAACCAGATATTGTTGGTAGCTTGCTGTACAATGGGCTAATTAGGCATTTAGTCTCGAAAGAATTTCCTGCTGGAAAGAAGTCATTTTCCCACCCACTCATCTACAGAAGAGGGAGCCATAATTAGTCCAGCACTTTCAGCTACGTACAAATCAAACCTGCACTTTTGGCTTTTAAGCACAGTTGTCTGATTTGCCATTCAGAATACTGGCAATGATTTTCATCCAAAAAACACTCATGTTTTCCACCAATTCTCATTTGGAGTCATTCTCTTACATTTAACAACCCCATTCTTGGTTGTGCCATAATGGAAATTTCATTAACTAGTTTCCAAGTTTCCTTTCACTACCCTTTCCAAATGCAGCACACAGCTGTGGCATTTTCTCTAAACATCAAGGATTGATGGTTTCCTAGATTATTTGTAGCGGTAATGTGTCTTCCAAGTCTATCTTGTCATGCAGAGTTTTACTGTACAGAGCATCTCGATACAGTCTTAAGTCATTACGTTTTTTAGCAGTAAGTTCGAGAATGTGGTGAATTGAAAATGTTCCTTTAAAAGGAAAATCTTCTTTCAGTGAATATATACCCACATCAGAGAAAGCCAGTGATACCACACATGATCGGTAGCTGTTAACTATTACTGGAGGTTCCTGTCATAAAGAAGACATTTACGAGCTACATAAAAAAAAAAGCCTGCCACTCAATCACATTGTCATTAGGTAAAGGAAACCCCCTGCACACACACATGCACTATGTCACTAATAATTGGAGGAGGGATGACATTGCTCTTTTCTCCCACAACACACATACACACACACACTCTCACATACTGTGTCTGTAGTCATTATTTAGGCTGACAGAGGTAGATTTATACCCAGAGCTCTTTCCATAATTGAACAGTTTTCGTCTCTCTGTTTCCACCTCATCCTGCTCAGTCAGCAGTTTTACAATGAGCCCTGGAGCATATGACTGTGTGTGTGCTTATGTGTGTGCAATAAACCGAACTGAACACCTTTCAGTTTCTCTCTTTGAGGTGAGTGTTTGTGAGACTGAGATTCAGTTCAGGATGACCCAACTGCTGAATTCACATGTAAAGATGTGTTTCTCTTATATCCCTGTTTGAATCCCAACGTTTAAAGCAGCGTCTGCTTTTCCCACACAAGTGACTAAACACACCGAGTGTGTTTGACAGTAGAATTTAGTTAAGCTGACAAATAAAATTTTTTAAAGTATTTAATTATATATTATGAAGTAATTCATTTAAATCAAATTTAATGACCTTTACTGGAGCTACTGTGTGGGTCCTAATGGATGGCAATAGACAGGGGAAGGCGGATGATGAAGTGGAGGAGGAGGAAAGGGAGAAATAACAGGAGAGGAGACCACAGGCAGAAAGCAAAATTGGATTAGATGAGTTGAGTGGAGATGGAGTTAAAAATGGGAGGATGACAGGAGCTGTGTGTGGTCACTAATTAGGAAAATGGCAGTGAGAGGTCGAAAGGGTTGTGTTCCCTTCTCTATGTCTCTCTCTCTCTCTTTCTCTCTCTCTCTCTCTCTCTTTAAGTATCTGTCTCTCTATCCTTCTCTCATCTCCATTTCTCCCTCTCTCCCCTCCATATGGGGGGGCTAATTACAGTGGTAAAGGGCACCAAATTAAAACAGCTTAATGTCAGCAGCTGGGAGCTACTTATCCAATGTTAATATCAAATTCTGTGTGTGTTTGCATGTGAGCGTGTGTGTGTGTGTATGTGTGTGTGTTAGGCCACTCAGTTTGGGCTTACATAATAATCCTGCATATTTTTACTGTTAGCAGACTGTGTTAACAACTCAATAAAGTTATGCACACACACTATACACATTACAAGTCTGAGTGAACTTACAATGAACTCAAGGCTATTAGTATAGGAGAGCAAAGGACAAGGGTTCACAACAAAACAAGACACACACACACACACACACACACATATGGATCACCATGTGAGTCATGGAAACATCTAGAACAACCAAACAAGCAGTAAATCAACAGTGGTATCAGATTTACTGTGCTGGTGGTTAGAGCTGACATAAAATAACACCAGACCGAGTTACTGTGCAGAGAGAAGCGCCGAAAGGTTGAGAGGAGAGCGACAGATCACGAGAAAAGAGCAAAAGAAAAAGATGTAAAATCTTAACAAAGAAAGAGAAAAATCTGTGGGCAAATGAAAGCAATGGACGAGTGAAAGCGGAAATCAAAATACGCCTCAGGGAGTGATGACAGAAAGAGAGCGCAAGAAAAAGAGTTATGGAGAAGAAAATTGCAGTTGTGGTAGAACAGAAACAACACTAGATAGAGTTTCACTTCTATGCTGGAGAGAGATCTGCTTTATCTGAATGTATGTGTGTATTTGTGTATGTGTGTGTGTGGGAGTGTGGGTATAGAAAAAAACTTGTGGTGTTGATAGTGATTTTGCAAAGCATAACTGAAAGTGGTCAGATTTATTGTGACAGATGACAGAGAGAAGATGGAAAGATGGATATGGCTTTGCAGAGCCGAAGGAGAGATGAAGGAGGGATGGAGAAAAAAAAAGAACCAGACTGTATAATGAATGGCAGAAAATCAGAGAGAGAAGGGAGTCATTTCTAAGAATAATTTGGCCAGAGGTTTGTGGTGCAGGCCTCGCGCCACACGAGCCAGACAATCTTCTGTTCCCTTACGTCACCATATAGACTTTCTTACACCAGCATGCGTGTGTGCGTGTGTGTGTCTGTTAGTGTGAGTGAGCTGGTAAAGCATTCAGAGACATTTAAGGAATCTTAACAAACAGTAGAAAACTGCTTATTAAAACCAGAAGGTCTTGGGGTTATACTGACATACACCACTGCTGACGTGTGTGAGCGCGTGTGAGTGTGTGTGTCTCTGTTTGATCTATCATACACTGGTCACACGCTGCTGTGCACCAAGGTCAGTTTGAGTGCAGCATCTATCATCATTGACTTCTTGGTGTATATGTCTGTGAGCGTGTGTGTACATGTGTGTGAGTGTATGCCTGTGTGCATGTGAACCAACCTGCAGTGGCTTAGATGAGTGTGGTGTGTCACAGTGTTGAGCTGAGTGCCAGCTCACTGCCTCAGCTCACTCTGTCACTGCTGGGATCGTGACAAACTTCAGCCTTAATACTTAGTCACAGAAAACGACAACACAGTGTGCCCAAACATCATCAGTTACTGCATTATGTCTAAATATTTATTTGCTAAACACTGTTACTATGTTGTTAAAATATGTTATCAGTATTGCAGTGAGGCAGCTGTAGAGCATATAGTTGGTATTGAAAAGGAAAAGCATAGATTTGGTTCATTTATGTCCAGTATTATCTCGGTTTATTAGGCAGTCTGAGTGAGGGAAGTTAAACACAATCAAGCCACATGTGACTTTTATTGAAGTGCTTATGTATTGCTCCTGTAGCATGCTAATGTGACTGAGAAATGTTGTTTAGGGCTTGTTGTCGGTGACAGCAGCATGCTAGTCATCGTGATGTGTTGTTAACTGCTGCACTGTTAGCTTCAGGTAAAGCTTTTGTTGTACAAGACGCTGAGCAGATGCAGGTTTATTATGGTGAAAGAGACTGATTTAGAGTTATGTTCTTCCCCTCAGAGTTGATTTTAGGTTGTGTATGTATATGTATGACGCTGCAGTGTGTGTCGCTCCGTGCTGGTAACGTTAGTTGATGGGTGATAACGTAGAAGGTTCACAAAATGCTTGTCACCTTGCAAAGGTGAAAATACTTTCTTGCAACTGCTGCCTCTATTTTATTTTTTTTTTTAATTAAAAAAGTGTTAAAGTGTTGCTGTGTCTAGGAGTTGCACTGCCCTCGTATCATTTTCATTAAGAAAATCAATTTTTTAATCTTGTGAACTGATTCTGATTTGTTGGAGATACTTTAAGATTCTTCCTTTTACCCGCCCTGACTTATATGAATACTGGGCCTCTACAGGAATGTTCAAATCTATGGCACGTTATTTTACTTTTTTTTTGCAACATTGCTGTCAGGTTGTTTCATTCATTTCTACTTTATTCCTTTCTAACCTTTAGTGTGTGTTGATTTTTTGTTGGCAGAAACCACTACTGTACCTGACACTGTCACCCCCACCCTGCCCAGAGAGGAACAGACAACTGCGATGAGACCCGGTAAACAACCCCCACCCACCCCACCCACCCCCTTCACACACACACACACACACTCACACATACACACAAACAGGCACCCAGTTCAAGCACTGCCACACACCATTAATTTGTGTCTGTCTCTTATCCACACACACTCAGCGCTCTTAAGGTCAAACTCATGATGTCATCATGCACCACAGGGCCTCTGGGCTTTGAAGTGTGTTAGATTCAAGAGTCCCGCAGGAAGCTCTGTTTGAGTGAAAAGAGGCTCTCGCATCCAGAGGAGCTCAAACACACACACACACACACACATACATTCACAGCTACAGGTCAACAACTGCCAGCCTTATTGAAGTAAATGTGTAGTTATGTGGTTCAAGAAACTCCCCAACAATCCATTGTGTTACTCCATAACTGTACAACATCGGGAACACAAGTAGATTTTTTAAAGCTTTGCTTACTCTGGTCTTTATCAACATACAACTTTCATTTCTCATGCTTTTTCGTGCGTGCTCTCTTTCTGCTCTCAGGTCTCTTGTCATGATTTATATATACACCTTCTTTACTGTTTTCCTTTTTTATCATTTTCTTTTATCTTCTTCCGTCGACTTCATTCTCTCTCTACATAATCTCTCATTTACCTAACGTTTGTATTTAATATGACTTATTAAGATGCCATGTTACATTACTACTGCTGCCAAAACATCTAAACATACTGGGAATCTTACTCAAAGCACGATGGAAATCAAGAGAAAAAGAGCCATTGTGGCATTGCAAAAGGATGATAAGGAACTGAGAAAATATGTAACTCTAAAAGGCGACTTTACAATCAGCTCTCTTCATTGTTTAATAGACACACTGTCAAACATTTTTATTCACACACTGCATGTCTCTTTGATGACCCACAGCCACCACTCCATCCCTCTGGGCTGTATGTGACTTTGAGCAGAGCTTGTGCGGCTGGTCGGCTGATCCCCAGTCAGGTGTGAGCTGGTCCCTGCACACAGCCAGCAGCAGCTCAACTGGACACGGCACACATGGAACAAGGCAGGACTTGGCGCTGGGATCAGACAGTGAGTGCTGATTTGTTCTTGATTTACAGCAAAACACATTCCCTTTAATTACATTTCATAACCTGGACCATTCCAAGTAATAATAAACACCTTGAGAAATCTTT
>JAPZDZ010000005.1:17730965-17742192 GCA_029783805.1 Acanthurus tennentii
AATTGAAATACTTCATATGGTTTTTCCCAAATATCTACATCGTTGACTCAAAAGGTAGAAGAAAGTAGGTTTCTCATCTCCAGCTAGATCTCATCAGCTTTGCCAGCTGAAGTGGCAGATTTTATAAGTTTTGCAAATTGTGCCAACTTTCGCTCTGTGTGTTGACTTTTTGGTTTCTGTAGGTTTTTAGAACATGCAGGGCTTAGTTCAGACCTGACTGAAGTTTTAAAAATTATGAATTGTAACACTTAAATATTTGTAGTTGTAAGTAAGTAATAGTACAAATCAGTAGAAACAGAATACTTTACAAATGCTATAAATAACACATTTATTTACAAGTATTTAGAAAAAAGTCCCTGTGTTCTATATTAAGTTTATTATTACACTCACTTTTCATACAGTTTGTGGAGTGTAATAACTAACGTTTCACCTGTCCATCACCTTCATTTGTCTGGCTTTGGGTCTTTCAGATTTAGGGAAAAATCATTTATGTGGGCTCGAACCCACAGTCTTTGGGTTAAAATCATGATTATAAAAGTCTTTATATATCTGCAATGAGTGTTCAAAATGGCTGGTTGGTTTGCGTTGGATTAACTTAAGAGTCCAGTTCATCACACAGAGACTTTAATGAAGTACCCTGTGTGTCCTGTCACTGATGACTGATGTAAAAGTGAAGCCAAGGGCTCATGAAGAAGCTACAACAGGTTGTTTTGGAAAGGCTAAAAAGTTAACATTTTTGGTATCACTCTAACCACAGACCCATGCATGTGATGAAAACCAAAGCTTGACAGATCTGCCTTGCTGTTTTTTAAGATATGATTTAACAGTCACTGTCAGGGGGAGGAGTTTAGTGAATGGTCAATCAGACAATAAAAAGCTCTCCAATCCGATCTGCATGCCTGCCTCTCGTATCCAGAGTGCAAACCAGTAATGTGTCCTCCTGCCCTCCAGGGGGTGCCATATCTGGGATGGAGCCCACAGTAGACACAGTGGCCATGCAGCCTGTCCCTGCCTACTGGTACTATGTGTTGGCAGGAGGTGGTGCCCTCTTGCTGCTGGTCATTGTAACCGTGGTGGTGATACTTTGCTGCCATCGGTACCACTGGGCAACCAAGAAGACCAGCGGTAGTCATCACCAGTCAGTGATGTACCACAACAACCAGCATTCAAATCAGCAAGGCCACCAAAACTACCAGAACCAAAACCTCAGCTATAATCTGATCCACAGCCCCGACCAAAACCACCTGTACCCAGGCACAGGGCAGAGTCTCGAACCCATGCTCACCATCAGCCTGGAGAAAGATGACAGCTACGATTCCCAGTGTTGAAAACAACTGGACAACATGTGAATGATATCTATAGAATTCTTCTTCTAAGTAAAGTGATCAAAGGGCATGTAAACTGGCTGGAATAAATGATCAACAGCAATATTCAGCATAATCATCACTCTTCGCTGCTGAGAATCTACATGGAAGAGACCCTGCAGTTCCTGTTGCTGATGACTGATGTAATTAACTGATCAGGTCGCACCTTTGCTAAACTTCCCTGTTAGCTGGAACTGGCAGAATGAATGTGTGACATTAAACCTAATAACCCTCAGTGGAGAGAGCTGATGATCAATAGTCAATTCTGGTGGCAGATAAGCGCCTGATAACAACAACAAAGTAAAAAAAACTGGCTTCAACTGCTGCACCCGAAACCTGAAAACGCAATTGATTATGATCAGAAAAACAAGTAAATCAAAGGTTTGCTACCCAGCAGACTGTGGACAAATCATGTGCACATGCAGGGTCAGTGTTGTCACAGCATATTTTCTTCTATAAAGATTCGTGCCCTGTGCTGATCTGCAGCTTGGGCACTGCCTGCCTCTAAACACCCTTTCTGACAGAGAGGGGATTTACACACAGGTACGGGGAGACAGAAGTCACAATGTGTGCTGCATAAAGAGAGAAGGCTATTTCTTTGGGTCTGAATTAAGCTGCTGTTTACTTGTCCACCAGCCTTTCAGAGCCGGAGAATGACAGAGACAGATTAAGAACTGAAAAGGAAAAGCATTAGTGCTGCTCGTCCAGCCGTGACAGATAGACAGCTACACATCCACTATGACTGGCTCCTTCGGTCTGTGAACTGGGGGGGAGGAATCAGTGTTGTGGTGTTCTCTGTCTGGTTTACAGGAGGGAACGATAGGGTGAGACACCTTACATGGCATCCTGCAGACTCAGAAACAAGCCCATTCTGCATTGAAACACACAAAGGTTTACTGAATCTCACGTGTTGCCCTGAGTGTTTTCTTTTTCATTACATACTGATATGCCTTTTAAAAAACGTGCTTTAAATCTTCGACCTCTTCACCTCTGGAACGAGCTAGTGCCTCAGTGTCAAGTTAGCTTATGAATGACTCTACAGTTTTTCTTTTTTGCCTGGATCTCATGGATAATCCAATGCCTGCGTCTGTTGATGTTCAAACTTAACATCCTTGTATGACCTGCACACATTAGACTGAGTGAATGCAGTTTTGTTTTTATTTGAAGTCTGTGGAAGTTGAAACCTTTAAATCTGTTAAATCTTTTCTTGTTTTATCCTAAATGAAGGAATATATGCATTCTAGCCTGGTAAACTGAAAATGTCCTCCTGACTAGAAAATTTGTCAGTTTTGCCTCTGTTCGACAGGTGAGACCAAACATATGCTGTGAAAAAGAGATTCTTACTTTTGAAGCTCCAGGATCCCTGGTTAGCTCCTTTAATCATTTCATTGTGCGTGATCTGTCAAAACAGACTGATCGCAGTGCTGCTCTACTGTAACACCTCCTCACACAGCACTCTTGGTGTTTTCTTAATCATCTGTTAAAATTTATGTGTCTTAGCATCTTTTGTATCCACATTTCCCATCAACCAAACAAGTGTGACATGGTGCACTTTTGAGGATGAGTTACAGCTTTTTTTTCACCATGTTCATGGTGTAACATTAGCACTTTTCTGCTTCTTAAGAATCATTTTTTTGAAGATTCTGATTATTTATGATGATTTCTTACTTTTACTGTGAAACTTTATCTGAGTAATTTACTGCGTGTGATTTTAATACCTTTTTTTCCTTGTAATTACATGTTTCACTGCATGTGCCTTCAATGTTTATTGTGTTATACACCTTATTGTTTTAAGGCAACAGCCATGTTGATTGTGTTCACGGAGATCTTAACTGTGCTTGACTCTCATTTGAAATCAAATCTTCACACTGAAGACATTTTGCATATGTTTATTCCTCACTAAAGGCATCCAACTTAAAGCTGAAATTGGCATGGGCACCAAGTGGAAGAAAATCAACATCTTATGTGAAAATTATTCAGGTAGCACTTAATATTAAGGTACAAGTATTCACTGTTAATTGGCTGCTTATAAGTAGTTGCTTATTAATGCACATTTTAGTAGCATACTGGCTACTAATAATCTAATTCAAAGCATATTAATGTGTGATAAGATTAGTGTACTTAATGATTGAGGTTAGGTTATTAAAATTGTAATTTATGTAACAACGTTCCAACTTGAGACATGGCTGCTAGTTATTGTCCTAGCAGCTATAGAATATGGTAATACAGAAAAGGGCATTGATATGTACTTTGTAATGACTATAAAGTGCCTATATGCTACTACTTTGCATGCTAATCAGCATCTATGTAGAAAATAAATATGTACCTTAATGTAAAATGCTACCCCTTTCCAGATAGAAAAAAGAGGAAAGCTAACTTGCCTGGTTTTTGAAGGAGAAGCACAGATTCAGCTTCTATTCAGATCCACACCTGTGAAATTTGGCGCACCACTGTGGTACTTATTTCTGGAATTCACAGCAGCTCACCAACTTGTGTTGTGTGCTACCCCCCAACATCATTTTGTTCATGCCCAAATCCCCCAGCCTTTTTATCAAAACCCGCTTGTTCCTATTCTACTCCTTCCCTTCATCACAAATCCTTCCAGTAAAAAACACAGGAGAGAAAATGAGAGAATGAAGGAGAGCAAAATCTCTCAGAGGAGAAGGGCCCATTAAGCGAGGCCCCTTTCCCTCCAAAGAATGCGCCCAGAGATGGAGGAAGATGAAAGAAGTGAAAAAAGAAAAAAAAGAACACTCTTTATACTTTCTAAAGATAGATTTTTCTCTTACTCGAAGAGGAAGGCTAACAAGCAGGCAGGTTGGGGTTTGGATTGAGGAAGGGAGAGAGTTGAAGGAGGAGGGCAGGTTGTTTCAAACACAAAAGCAGATGAAAGAAGTCTTTTGGCGGATTAGACAGCGTGATGGAGACAGAGCATCCAGCAAACACAAACCTGTGTTAGCAAAGAAACCAGATTTGCAACTTCAGTCATTTAAAATCACTGTTTCATGCTTGTTTAAAATGTTATCTCTCTGCAGTTCTCCATATTGAATAATCTAATCAAATTTTGGCTCATAAAATGCAATTTTTTGCTTTAGTCAACAAGTATTTTAGTTTTTTTGCTCGCATTTTCATTTCCTTTGCCTTCCATTTCAATCGACTTGTGTATGATTTACACATTATATGACTCATTGTAGGAGCCTTGTGCTGTTACCCAATCAATGCGGGTCCCAAATTCAAATAGTGGAATGATGTATGATTGTATTTATGTTGTGCTGCCAGTGCACTTTTTCCTTTCATTCTGTCTCTCTATCAAACTTTTTGCAAGATTTGGAATATATGTTGGCGTCTTTTCATGCAGCACTTTTAAATCAACCTTCCCTCACTTTCCGCTCCCTGCTCCATCACAGCCTACTTTGAAGCCCTTTAATATTTCTAATTAGTTAATGGAGCTGTTGCATTCATAAAACCCTGCAGTACGCACTTCTAGCCCTCAGGCCATCTCTGTTTTTTCCCCTTTCTGCCTCCTCTTCCCCTGTTTCCCGGAGAAATATTATGAGTCAAAGCACTCTAACAGGTCCTCGGGCCCCCACTGCAGCGTATGGTGCCAAAGAGCCATCCATGTCTTTGCCTGTATAAAAAAAGCCCCCTTTTATTCTTCTCTTTGCTAATTGGACAGTGGAGATAAAATGGGGCTACAGGGAGTTTTAATCTCCTTTCAGATCCGCATGATGATTCTTCTCAGGATTCTAGCCTGAGGGCTTTAAGCCAGGATCATTAGAAAGTGTTCAACAGTTGTCTAAAGAGTGTCCGAGTTTTTTTTTCTTAATTTTTTTTTTTTCCTGCTTCTTCTACTATTTCTGCGAAAGTGATTCAATGTTTTGTTGGGGTCTGTAGTGATTTTTAGCTGACTGTGAGAAAGAAGTTGTACATTTACACAATCAGACTGATTAGATGCTTTTATGTTCATGTATGAAGTGAAGTCTTGCATGAGGCGAACATTCAGTAAGACTTCCATAAAACATCACAATTTACTGACTACTGGGATCAGCCATATTTAGCTTAGCAGGAATCCATTGTTTCAGGAATAACTGCTACTATAATCATTTTGTTTATAATCTGCAAGTCACTCTTAACTTTTCTGAGCTTGCACACTTTGTCTGTCCAGCTGGTCAGATATTTTTTTAAAAACCTCTATTTTACTCTTTAGTTCAAATTTTTTTCACCCTCAATTCATATTTGAGAGGGAAAGTACAACCACATATTAAGTGGATACAAAATCTGCCTTGATGATGTCATTTTTGTCAAATGAAGCAATGGTGTTGTTCTTTGATTTCTTGTTCTAATGACTGATATTTTTAGTTATTAATCAGAAAGATTTTTCCGGATCATTCTGAAAAATGGCCTCAGCGAGGGCTGAACTTGAATGACTTTCACTTCAAACTGAGACTAGTTCAGACTCACTCAGAATGAATGAAACCAGCCTTGTAGTGGGAAACAGTTCATCCCTG
Source organism: Acanthurus tennentii (assembly GCA_029783805.1). NCBI lineage: Eukaryota > Metazoa > Chordata > Actinopteri > Acanthuriformes > Acanthuridae > Acanthurus > Acanthurus tennentii. The sequence goes on from JAPZDZ010000005.1 coordinate 17,736,838, forward strand.
GCCTCAGCCACATTACTGTTATATTTACTGTGCACTTTCTTTGCCTCTGTGAAGGAAACCTTGACTTTATGATTGTCTTTTTGACTTGACTGGATTTCACTGTCCTGTACTTCAAACAAATTAGATACTGAACTATAGAGAAACGTACAAAGCGTATTGAGACATAAAACTCAACAATTAAATCATGAAGCAATTAAGCAAATTCTTAACAACTAAACATCTGAGAACAAATACACTCCATTTAGCTAAGGATTTGTTAGCTGCCATAATATTTAAATTGAAATGAAATGAAATTAAATCTTTTCTTATGTTTATTCTCTAAGTGGGTTTGGAAGTGAGTTTTGGCTCAGTGGTAGACAACTGAAATTTGAGTCACTTCTTTAATTTCAATGAAATTACCTCATATTTAATCCATGAATGTATTTTCATTTTATAGATAGTAGATCTTATTGTAAAGTATATTTCTCTTACCATTATTTACAGACTGGAGAGAATTGGAAATTCATAAAGGCTGTTTTTAGAGGGTTTAATCTGGATGTTAAAATTGTCTCATAGAAAAATGACCTTATCTAACTGAGGAAATGAGTCTCTGTATCTTTTTTCATATCTCCCAAATTAGTTTTTCACCTCTTGTCTTTTGAATATCTATTACAGTTTCACTTCATAATGTGTTTTTGGTTCCTTTGCCACAGCAATAAATGATTATCAGCTTCCCAGATATTGCTCTATTTTTTTCTGAGGACTGAACTATCAATTTCCTCTAAGTAAAACTGAATTGAAGCCGAATTGAACTTCCAAACCCTTTAAAGCCTTGCACTTCAGCCTGCCTCTGAAATATTATGCGGTATTTTAGCTTGTTGAATTTCATGGCCTTGGAATAAAAAGAAAATATATTGTGGGGAATGTGAAGGTAATAAAAGCGATATTTTTCTACAAAGCAGTTTTTTGTGTCTTTCTTTCACAGTTCAGTCTCCCCTTCTCTCTCTCTTCCCTCTCTATCTTTCTACTCATTCCCTCAATCTCTTGAATCTCTGTTTTCATTTCTGAGCAAATAAAAAAGGGCAGTGATGCTTATCACACAATGAAACTTGCTGGCTTTATGCAGGTAGTCTCTGAAAAATGTTTAGTAAAGCCTGATGTTATTGTCCCTCGATAGACTGAGCTCAGAACAAAATGGTTTATTGGAGATCTCTTGCCTGATCTCTTCAAAAAGTTTAAACAAGATCATTCACTCTTTGGTTTGTGTATGTAGTTTGATTCACATCTACAAATACAGTGTGTGCGCTGACAACATAAGAAATGGAGTGATGTTATCATGACGTGTTGTGAACTGGATGGTTGAGATTAACTCTGTTATTCTTTCCGTCTTTTTAACAGATCCCAGGCCCATGGATTTCGGAAAAGATCCTGTTCTCAAACACAAGCCGCCCATCGATGGAGGTGAGATCTGAAATCTTCTTCCTTTCTCTTCTCTTCTCCTCTCAGCCTGAGGCTATACTGGCTGTTTTACATGTCTCACACAAAGAATAGTAAAAAAAAAAGCTCCTTGAGCAGAGGCTTGCTTGTGGCTCTTCGTTTTACTTGTGGTTCCACAAGAAGAAAGCCTGTGGCAACTGTGACAGTCTCTGGTGTGTGTGTGAGTGTATATACAGGGGCAGAGTGTGAGGGAGCATTCAGAAGTCTATGCAATGTGTGTGTGTGTGTGTGTGTTTCTCCTCCTTTTTCATATTCCATGGCAGACAAAGTGAGACAGACAGCTTCCTCCTGGGCACCTAGAAAACATCTGTCTGTTACAATCAGGGTTTACTTCCCGTGTGTGCGTGTGTCTGTGTGTGTGAAGAGCATGAGTGTGTGCCTACACGTGTGTGTTACTATCCCTTTTTTCTCCCAGCCTCTTGACAGATACAAGGGGCTGGGAGAAACAAGCCTTTTCTTCACTAAACAAGTCTGTTTACTGTCTGCTTACTTCTTTGTGTGTATGCGTGTATGTGTGTGTGTAGGTGTGCGTGTGTGTGTGTGTGTGTGTGTGTGTGTATGCGCGTTTGTGTGTGTATGAGATAGAGATAGAAAGTGTTCTTCTATAAAACACTCTAAATGCAGTACTTATTTGCGGATTGGCTTGTTCATGTGTATACATTCATTAAGTGGATTAGCATGATTGCTTACGCCAACGAGATGCGCACACTATAACACACACACTCTTTGACACACACAGTGGAGAGCACAGAACTTTAATTTCATTATGTTTTCATGTTTTTGAAGTCAGTAACAAGTGGGGTTGTTATAATCAAAACCAGTTGTTCTTGAATACATCAGCCTTGCTGGGGGACTTTGTCTCTCATGCAGTTAAATAAAGTTCTCTAAAATGTGACTTTGTGACTTTTTAAAGACAAAACTTCTTCTCTCTTATATGAAATTCATAAGTAATCATGCACACCCGCGTAGAGCTCCATACACTCAGGTTTTTGGTGCTACAGCCTGACTTTGTCGGTTATGACCACTAGCTTATGGTGGCTACTGCTAGCTAATGTTAGCCAGCTTGTAATAGATATCACTGTGTAACATCACTTTGTCAGTTCTGGCTTTATGCTTGTGCTACACAGTGGTGCAAGCACTCACTTTAGAGGAAAGTTTTACTGTTTTGCAAGTTTTATCTGTTTATATTTAAAATTATTGTCAGTTAATTTGGAATACATGCACAGTTTCAGACTTCTTGATGTATTATTTTGAATGATTTCTTTGGAAATTAATTTCTTAATTAGATAGAACTTGCTGAATTGTGACATCCATCAAGATGAACATCAACTTTTTTTTGTCTGAGTAACATTCTAGTTGTAATTGCAATTACGTGAACTTCTCAAATCAATCTGCATTTTAGCTGTAGTGCAACAAAAGAGCTGATTAATTCTCACACAAAGAAGTACCTGCCAACCAATGAGTTCCTGGAATAAGAGAATTAATATACTGACAAATTCAAATATGTGAGATTTGTCGGCATGTGAAGTATATATGATTTGCAGAAAACTGGCTAGGACTTGCAAATACCATTTGAACTGGTTCCTAGTATTTTTGTAATAATGCATAGAAGTTTTTTTTCTAAAGCTTCCTGTTTTCTCTCCAGGGTATGTCTTTCCTGGGTGGCCATCCTCCTTCTCCACTCCCTCCTCCTCTGAAGTGGACCCCTCCTCCGTCACCGTGGTGTCAGAGAAAAACGACAACGCCTGGCTGTACACTCTGGACCCCATTCTCCTCACCATCATCGTGATGAGCTCTCTAGGTGTCTTACTGGGTGCAGTTTGTGCAGGACTTCTCCTCTACTGCACATGCTCCTACAGCGGGCTCTCATCACGCTCCTCCACAACGCTGGAGAACTACAACTTTGAGTTGTACGACGGCATTAAGCATAAAGTGAAGATAAATCAGCAGAGGTGCTGCTCAGAAGCGTGAAGAGGAGGAGGTGAACTCTGGGGAGGGATGCATCCCATGATCCCCTGCAAAAGTAATTTTTGCTTGGTTTGGACAAAGAAAACACAAAAGCACTATCAGTTATTTCAATCCCCAGTGTCCCCTCCTATAATCCTTTTTGATGTCTAAAGGGGTAACTTTGAACCCAGAATTTCCCCTCCATGTTATGAGGCCTAAACTGGGGGACCACCAGACCCCAGTCTCCCCCCTACCTACAGTACCATATCTCCTCTGCCTGCAGGAGAGAGCCTGCTTGATTTTAAAAGCCTGTGAATGAATGAAGGAATGAATAAATGCTAATGAATGACAGATCTACCATAGAATATAACCCACAAGCCACTGGAATGAAGCTGGAAAGGAAATGGACTGCAGCACCCATGACAGCCTGGACATTTGGACCACAAATGACGGACGGTCTCGGGTGTTTGGTTAAAATGTTCGTAATGGGATTCTTAATGATGAAGAGAATTCTGAAACATTTACCCATTACTGGTACTCTGCAGAAGGGCCTTTGGCCTCATTAGAATGAATGTGGCCAATAGAGACGGCATGCGGAAATCAAAAAGGTTCAGCTTCTGACTGTTGGTGAAGACTTCAGCACCAGTGGACCATTTAATGTGGGTACTTTGGACTGAAATCAACACATATCAAGCGAATGCCTACAACCCCCAAGAAGTTTAAAAAGATATCAACTCAAATGAATCTAGATTTCTAAATGCAAAGAAGGAAAAAAGATGAAAAAGGACCTTTTCTTTTTTTGTTTGTTTCTGACAGTTTTAGATATGAGTTCTGTGAGTTTCAAGCGTCCATTAGCCTGCCATACGGTGCTTGCTCGCTTCTTTGTCTGCCCCCGGTCTGCGCTTTGTGAAACCAGTGGCATAGAAGAGTAATGGTGACTGTTTTTGTTTTGTTTTAGACTTGTGTCTATTTGGAAAAAGAGGTAAAGAAAAGCCAGCTTCAGTTTTTAGCTGCCCTGTAGAGCTCTTATGCCATTTTAGACTTTCTTTAGCACTGTGTTGGACTCCATGGTCTTAATTGTTACTTCAGTCCTTTTCTATTTTGGCGCAGTTTCCATTACAGATTATCAGTCTTTACAAAGAGTAGAGGAAAGGAAAAGGAAGATGGAAGACAGAAAATCAGAGGTTTATCTAAATCTAACATGCTGTTAATGGAGTTGTGCTTTAGATTCAGTATTCTAGGGTTTGTCTTTGGTATATATCTATATTTTTTTGCTTTTCAGACTGTATGATGCCCAAATGATGGACATACACTGTGTGAACAAAATGTCAGTGATTGTTTTATTGCAACCTATGGATTGCCAAAGAGCTGTGCATGTGCACAGGGGTCTGAGCAAGTGCTAAGAGAGTGGTGAATGGACTGAGAGTGATAAATCATCCTGCCTTTTATCCAGCACTTGGCATCACCCCCTGAATGAAGGACACTCAAAAAATGAAAAGAAAAGAGGAGGAATGACTAAAAGAGAAGAACGGAAATCGTACCGTTGACTTTCTTGGACACACAATCGAGCCTTAAGCTAACTACAGTATACGCTGTATCGGAGGACAGCCATCTAGGAGGGCCAGTGCTGCTGGAGAGACTGATGAACCAGAGGAGACACAGACACACACTCACACACTCACAAAAACAGACTGACAGGATTAAAGAGAGAGAGGACAGGAAAAACATATTGTGGCTATGTTTAAATGCAGGAGAAGTTGATGTCATAACAAAATCTAGTGGGCTTTATACTCAGACTAATAGAAACCTGGTAAGATTACTGGACCTACAAAAATTAATCAGGTTGTATTGGAGGATTACAGTCATATGCCACCAAATAGCTTCAGCTAAATGTACTTTGGTGGAACCTTGAAGGCACCCTGTTATCCCTAG
>JAPZDZ010000005.1:17769323-17779490 GCA_029783805.1 Acanthurus tennentii
CAGAATCTCCCTGCTTTCAAACAGGCAACGAATTGCCACGCTAACCTCTCCACACACACACATACACACACACACACACCCACACACACACACCCACACACACCTGTCAGCTCTGGCTGTGGCCAGCCATTGAACCTGGTTTGCTGATAACACCAACAACAGACCTCCTCCTCTGCAGGGAGAGACAGTCTCATTCATATGTATCGTTTGATGTGTTGGGGAATCTCTGTCACTTGTTGGACGGCTTGAAAAGACCAGGCTGACATTTGGATGGTTACATTTCAGTGCAGCACATGAGAAAGGTAATACACTGGCAGCCATTCTCACATTGTCTGTGGTATGCAGCTGAGTTTTAGTCCAACCATGCCCAGTCAGAGATCAACCAAACATATAATATAAAAAAAAACACTTACCAATGCGATTTGATAGTGTTAAAAAATAATAGAGTGTAGTTCATGATTTTTAAATACTACTGGGCCACAGGTGTCACACAGATGCTTTACACAGCTGTTTGAAATCACCTTTTAAATATGCAGGAAGGGAGAAGAAATCAATGGTCTGCTCTGCTCTAAACATAAACACAAATTAAACAATAGAAGATTTAACCCCATTTTATACAGAGGATGAAGCAACTATGTATAATAAATGTGTATGTGTACGTTTGTGTGTACACAACCTCACCTGGCACACACACACTCGCACTGTGCACACACATAAATGCATACAGGCACAATGCAGCTCTTTAGGGATCAATTACCACTCACATCTTTATCATCTCAGAGCCTTAACTATAAATACCTCCCCACACCGACCAGACACACATGCACAAACACGTACACACACATGGCGATGCCGTAAACCCTTTTTGATAGTGGAGACGTTTAAGCTTCTTTTCAAAATGCCCTGTCAGAGAATGCTATCTCCTGCAACAGTTAGCCAAACAGCACAATAGCCTTTATTGTAATGACTGACAGAGAGAATCCCATCTGTATAGTGTGCAAGAGTGTATGTGTGTGTGTGCGTGTGTGTGTGTGTGTGATTGTGCATGAATGAGAGAGACAGTCTTCTCTGAATAACAGAGCTTACCTGTTGAATTTTCAGGACCTTTAAGTACACCTGAGCCCAGCTTTATAGAGAAATGATCAAATCTTTAACACACACGCGCGCACACACACACACACACACACATATCTGTGCACAAAGCTCTCACTTTCTCCCGTCAAGAAGCTCCACCATTTGTCCATCTTTTGCAGGTGAAAAGTTTTTATCAAGGTCAGTTTAATCATCAGACACAGAAAGAGATCTGACAGAACAGAGTGAAGCAGAGCAGACAGATGTAAGGACAGCGTTAGAGTGAGTTTCATCAGCATCAGGATTTTACCTAAAATGTATAAAGATGTTTAATTGGACACAACATAACAGATACTATTTCTTTATGTGGGCTCAAAAGATGAACATGAGTTTGACTTAAAAGTTCTTTTTATTTTGTCCTTCTCAGAATAAATTTTAAGCTTATTTTTTTAGCCCACTGACTGACTTTACAAATTAATTAGTAAAAAATCTGTTCAAATGTGTGTTGAGGAAATCACAGGTCATATGGATCCTGTGATTTTGACCAATATAGCATTTTTGCATTCAATGTTTATTCACCTCAAACAGCCAATGTACCAACTTTACAAAGGTTAGCTGTAAGCTAGCAATAAAGCTCAACCTCTGAGTCATATCTGACCTTGTTGATTATGCAGAAGGTTTTTAAAGCATCAGAATAGGTGCACTTTTATTACCAAAATTTCATATATATAAATATGTATATATTATAAATATGTGCCTCTTAAACTCACTTTAATTTCTGTCTGGACAAAAAGTTACAGTCAAAGTCAGACAGAGTTTATCATGAAAAAAAAAGTGGTTTAATTTCAGATTGCCAGCATCAAGACCTTTCTTCAGCTCAGTACAATAATAGTAACCCATAATAATAATAATAATAATAATAATAATAATAATGATAATAATAATAATAGTTCTGGGTAGGTCTTGACTCAATTGTGCTGGTGGTTCAGATGCTTCTGCTGTTAGAACTTTGTGCCTTAACATGAAAATAACCTTTTTGATGTTGTGTATTAAATAAAGCTTATTCTTGGTGTTCATATAAGTTGTGAAAATAAAAATATTATTCCATTTTTGCTGTGGCATTTAAAAAATATTTTGGAAAGATTTGTATTTTTAAATTTCTAAATGACCCCAAGAAAAACCTTATCAATGACCCCACTTGAGGGTGCCAAAAAGGCCTACCATGTTAGGGGTAAATAACCAGCAAATCGTTTCACAAAGGAGGAGTCATTAGTGAGATGACATGCACAAATCATTTTATGTTTGTTTCAGATTTTAAGGTCTCTTGTAGACTGACACATATTAGTATCACTTATTGTTCTTTGAGCCCTGGTTGAATGAATCCCTCTCAGAATGAAAACTAATACTGGACAGCTGGTCCTCAAGCTATAAACAAGGCTGATAGTTAAAAACAATTACACTTGGTTTTCCCCCAACAGTTCTGATATCCAACCTCAGAGTTTAAAATCTAAGAAAAGCCTTGTTATGTTTTTCTTTTAATGAGATCTGAACTGGTGACATCAGGGCACAGCCCCTGCGCCAAATCTCCATGAATCCACCCAGAGCTTTGAGCATGCTTAAGCAATCATGACCTGGCATAAGGTCCATGTACGTAATCAATTATTCATTTAGAAGGTGGGGGGAAAGTCGGCCCATCTGCTGAGGGGAGCAGTCCTGGCTGAGTTATTGAGCTGTGGGCTGTCTGCTGTTTAATAATGGTCCAACTATGTATTGCTCTGTAGTGGGGACCAGTCGCAGTCAATCAATTTCAAATCACTGCATTTTGAAATGTAAACCAATATGGCAATTGACAAATAACAGCTGAGTCTTCACTTTCATTCTGGTACTAATTAAAGATTTTCTAACATGATGCAACCCTGAGGACACTGTTTCTCTTCTTTTTAAAGGCAGCAACCATTGAACTGTGATCCACGATGGGCCTGTAGGAGTAGTGTTTCTATCTCATCTCACCTTGTTAATGACATAGCTGAAGAGAAGACGGACAGTCTGTTTGTAAAAAGTTGCTTAAACTGCTTCTAAGAAGAGAACTATGTGTGAGTATAACTTCTCATTTGTTCATTCATGCAAATACAGCTGTGACATGCTGCAAACATTGCTCATCTCACATCTGATGAACAGGCCTCTCTGGAACGAAACAAAAACCAAGACTGTGATATGTTGACAACGCAAAGTATATACAGGGTGGGGTATTTCATATAATCCCATTTGAGTCTGTGATTTGGTTCATGTAGATTTATAATGATGAATCCTGTAAGAAAATTATGTTTCAAAATGTTAATAAAAAAGATGCATTTTTAATGAACTGTTGCACTGAGTTTTGGGCTACACTACATTCTAGAGGTTAGAACCAGAATAATTTTGATGCTGATGCTGCTCTATATATTTTACCTTACCAGGGGACAGAGTATAAACTGACTGATTTATCAGTCTACTAGAGAATGTCCCTGTTTTACATTGTGTGGTTGGGTTGCACCTTGTTTATAAATGTTTTTTAGAAAGTCCAAGCTTTCTTTAAGTCTTACAACTATTTGTGATGCATGAAGCAAGTAAGTGTATTTCCTGCCATTAATAGATGGAGATCTGAATTAGAGTTGGTGATGCAGACAGGACAGAACAGCTTCTCGACTCTGTTCCTAGCTATACATTAAAAATAGTACCGTGCTGCCCTCCAGTGGTGAAATGGCTTACATACAACAAGGACTCTTACTGTGTGAAACATGAACTGCTTAAAGGCTCAAAGGACAACAGTACAGTGTCAACAAAAGTTTGTGGGCTCACTTGACTGAGAGAGGAAATGTCCATGAGATGAACTCTAAGTCCTCCTTTAGGCAAAAGGTTAATATTCAGGGTGTCTGTTTAGTAACCGTCTTTAATTTGAGGTGCATTCAATTAATCTCTTTTAAAAAGTTTAGAATAACATGGACATAAAAGGCTGCCATTCATACCCACTGTCTTTTTCTATGAATATATTTCATGTCTTTCATCCTTTTAATTTGAGTATTTACTAAGTTCATATTGAAGAGCTTTGTCTCCACACTTCCTAGTCTAGGAATTTAGACAAGAAAGAAAAAAAAAACACAGGTATAAATATTTCAGTTGATTCAAATTCAGTTAAGTGGTTCAGAGTCTTTGTAATGCTCATGCTGTTTTACTGTCTTGACTTACTGGGGCACTTGAATGCAACAAAGCTGTTGTTAATGTTATTAGCAACACCTGCGCTTTTCTTACAATGACAAAAAAAAAGTCTTGTGAAAAATGCCTGTATACAAGTCTGTGTAAAAGATGTGAAGTGCCTACTGTTGAGGCTTCTGTTAGTTCAGAAGGACTCAGGTTGTACAAAGTACAATATTATTAATATAATAATATGAGTATGATAAATTTTTTTATCCAATAGAGTTTTGCTCTAAGATGCACTTTACATGTTAAACAGTAGTGACATCAACTCCCATAATCCCAATTTTTAGCCCTAATCTAATCACACTTCTTTTAGTATTGCTTTAATTGAGAGACCTCTAGTGGCAGAAATTACATACTCTGTTTGACTTCCCTGTTGAACCATTACCAAACAAAACCTAAGAAATTATGGAAAGATTCAAGAGGATTTTCCTTTGTACTTTTGCAATATGCTGCAATAACTAAAAGTAAATCAAACCTTGTAAGGGTTGCCATAGCAAAACATCACTTTGTTATTTGTGTAACACACTGATGTTATGCACTTGCTACATTTCTGATACAGATAAATGATTTTACTTCCCACCGAGCAAGTGAATTTAAACGAGTGAAAAATCAGATTTTGTATTCAATTCTAGTATTTGAGGTCAATATTTAACAGCTGGTTTAACAACACAAATCACATCTGGTCCACAGCACAGTAATAAACTATTTTTACCATAAATCCAACGCTGACACTGTAATTACAGATAACCTTAACTGAAGGCCACTAATTTCAACAGAAGTCAACCAGTAATGATGAATGAAAAACAACTGAATCCTACTGTAGCAAAGCTTTACTGAATTGGGATCAGGTATTCCACAGAAAAAAACAACTTAGTTTATATAAAATTGCATTTGAGATGTCGCAATCTCAGTGTTTTTCCAGTCAGTTTGATCAGTAGCATGTTACCTATTTTTTTGTAATTAGAAAACACCTCAATGCTGAAATCCTCTCAGAATAAAGTAAAAATACTGCCAACAAGATTTTCAAAATATATATATATAAATCTACTTCATATCTACATCCAGCTGATGCCATTATACTGACAATACATTATAACTGTGCACTACAACACTTTTGGACATTATGTCATATTTCAACAAGTACACTGAGTAGTAGTATAAATAACCGTTTCTGCTAAGAAAACAACGTAAAACAGTCAGCTTCCCTTGTTTACGACAGATAATAAAATCAGCAACAAAATTTTAAAAAAAAAACCTACACAGACATAACTTGAATGAGGGTCCAGACCTAATGATCATGATCTATGGGGTAAAACAAGTTTATAAAACAGTGATATGATGTCAGTAACAACTCAAAACATGCAGATGTAGGCATCAATTTCACATGTACAAAATCAGCTTTTAAGGTGTGTGTTTCCTCCAGTTATAAACTATATCAGCAAGTGTGAATTTAACAAGTCGTAAAACTCTCAGGGATACTTTGATACTGTGGCATCTCAGCTCAGATGAGGCTATCTGAATACATTCAATTCTATAAGGCAGGGAAGTAGCTACAACATAGTAATACCAGGAGCTGTGTCCTGCAGCAGGGTCACATAACAGATATCCAGTTAGATCCTTCAAAAAACAGAAATGGTGCTCATCTTCAGAAATCATAGTTCATTTGAAAAGTTTTAACAGGAAACTGAGCTGCTTATTGCCTTTACTTGTTGTATTTACATCACCAATTTAGGAACTTGACATAATTTTGAAATTAATTTAAATGGAAAAATTGATGGAATCAGTGGTTAAGGTTTTGGAAAAACAAAATAAAACAAAAAAACATAAAACATACAGGATGACATTTTAAGAAAAATGTTAAAACTTCACAGCCATTTTAAGAGTTTCAGAAAGAGGGTCAACAAAGAGATGAAACTGACTTTTCAACAGAAAAGTTCAACATCTACTGATGCTGATACCAAAATGTGTGAATTCAAAAGTACTGAAACTGGTGCATTAAACATGGCAAAAGAAAAACTAAATAAAATATAAGAAAGAAAATAAAAATATCAGTTGAAAACCAAAGTGGTCATCTCATTCATAGTAAAAAATCTGTCAAGGTCCAGTGTTGCAAAGAAGATCCAGTGAGGTTTTTGTATCCAGTGGCTGCCGACAGTCAAGCTTCACTAGTATTGGTTGATAAAGAGGTTTAAAGTGTGCTCCAAGGACAGTACAGAATCAGGTGTCACTGTCAAGAGTCCGGGGGAATCAACATTTGAAGTCATTGTCTTTCTTTTTCGGATTTTTTGTTCATCCAGTGTACTTCAGCAGTTTTACTTGCCAAATAGCTCAGAGTAGCAGGAATCCAGAGGTGTGAAAAACCTGTGACAAAAAAACATGAGGCAAAAAAGGGAAGGGAAGCAGCACTAATAGAGAAAACTACCTTTCAAAGTCACAAGCCCATGCTTGATGCTTTTATGCAACATACCTCACAGTATTGAGATTTAGGGTGTCAGCCCCAACATCACCTCTGCAAAAAAACTGAGGAACAAGACTTCTCATCACTTATGTGCAAGGAGATGGTGTAGATATTAAGTCCCGAGGTTTGGTTGACTGGATGGATCACATAAATGGCAGGTCACTGACAGTGAACTCAAACAGGGGATTTAATGTTGATACAGGAGCTACATATTAAACTGTTTTGTGTCAATTTAATAAAAGCATCATATTCCTATTGTTTTCCTGTACTTAGTTCGGCCTGTTTGTGAGCGTAGAAGTAAAGAGAAATATGTCAGTGACACTGTCAAGCTGCCACTTTCCTGCTTCCACTTTCCTCTTTGCCCTCAGTGTTCAGCACACATGGCCAACTTGCTTGTGAGTGGATGGTTGAGTTGGGGGAGCAGTCAGAGACTAATGTTGTGATGGCTGCTCCTCAGTTCTCCATCAGAGCTCAGTGGTCAGGAGACCTCTGGGTTTGGCTCCATCCTCTGAGGCTGGCTGACCCGCAGTGCTGCTGGACACAGGCGTGGAAGGATGGGAAAAACATAACAACATCAGAGACACGGACTACTTAAATTGTAAAAGCAATAAACATACACTTTCATGCTAACTGAAAAGTTACGAGCATATGGGTACTGAAATATACTGCTTTAAAGGAATAATTCCACTGCTGTATTCATAGAACACACAAAATACAGCTATGGTATGATAAAATACCAATCATACAGTAAGGTGCATAGCTGACATTATCCTGAACTCAACTCTGTCTGCATCTCAACCTGTTTAAAATAGGATAACACTTTTTTTGCAACACAGTCTGCTATTTTGCAACCTTTGCTGTGCCTATCAAAAACTCCTGAATGAGCAATGTCTGCAGCAACTAATTGTGTTTTACAGACAAAAACATAGTCAAAGTCTCTAATAGAGCACATGGTTCATCAAAGTAGTCAGGTCAAGGAAGAATTACAAGCAATTCAGCTCAACTCAAACTTGTTTGCACTGGGAACTTTGGCAAAACTAGGCATTTTCCTGCTTGATAAGCGAGGGTCAGCATACTACCAAGCTCCCTTAAAAATAACCTTTTAAGTGCTTTAGGTTCTGAAGAATTTTACCTGTTGGAGATGGTGTTACGTGTGTGAGCGAGGTGGGGGAGGGCTGGGGTGGGAGCTGCCACCCCGTCTGCAGGGAGAAGAGGGTTGACCTTAGCAGGGGGGTCAAGGTCGAGCAGGCCGTTAGTAAAGACACCAGGAGGCTAAGGGGACGAGGGAGAAGGAAGGAGGTCAGTTTCTCTACTGAGCTTCTACATCAGCCAGAGTGAACAGCAACTACGCAAGTGCATGAGCCTTGTATCACCAGTTTCAGGACAATGCACACAAATTACAATGTTTGAATACACATACATACAAATATTTCACAAGATCATGTGGGAGGAGAAACAGGCAGACACAAAGACAGACAGACAGGCAGGCTGTTGAACAGGAGTGAAGTCAGGTAAAGACAGATATTGATCACTCACAGCAGTTGTAGGAATGATCCAGCGGGGTGTGATGACAGGTTTGGGCTGCAGCACCGGTGGTAGCTGGACAACAAACACAGAAATGTTGTCACTTTTTATTGGCTATACTGACTAATGAGGGTGCATTAACAGATCACAGACCATAGATCAGTCATACAGGTTTCCTTCAATGTACAAGGTACAATTCTAACCAACAGAATTACATAACATTAATCTACATGATTTTTCTTATTATGTGATCTATACAATCATAGATGCTGCAAAATTTGAATATTTTTCTCTAATAGAAAGGGAAGTTAGAGTAAGTTTGATTAAAAGTCAGTGGTTTACTGCCTGCAATGAGCAATATTTCTTGCTAGTGTTTTGGAGCAAGTCGATATAGGTCTTTATGCAAAAGTGTTTACACAAAACATTTTCAGGACTAGACTAAATTACTACATGTTTCAGGGGTTCTCTACATGCCGTTGACTGAAACTTACAACAGGAGTTGGATCTGTGAAATCGATCAGGTTGTCAGACAGTGAGGCGGCATCTTGCAGGTCAACTTCCTCTGGTGTCACCTGCAGAATGACACAGAACCTTTACACATGAAACAAATAAAGAAACCTATACAAGTTTACAGCTTCGGTGTTACACACACATCAAAGGGGAGCCACTCAGGCAACGCATTTAGTACGAATACCTTGAGGTTTCTGAGGTTACTACTCAAAATGACTGAAAATGATACTGAATATCCAAAGAAAAAGTACTTATTCTGATGCATTCAATTAAAATTTAACAGTTTATACACCAGTGAAAGAATTTATGACTATTATTTTTATCATAGCGTAAGGCTGACTTCTTCCAGCCTTAGCTTCATAAGTTCGATTACTCACGGGCGTGGGTTAGGAAAGGCAAGGGGACAACGTTTCTCCGTTTCTCACTCTTTTAATGTTCGCTTAGTCAGGAGGACAACAACAACTCAACCCCAAACATATCAAGGTGATTGGTCACTTCACATCTTGTGATCTCAACCATCCTTGACCTTAAAAGGAAGGTGCATCACATTATGTAGTTCCTAATTTTAACTTAACTTCAACTCCATAATGTATGAATTTACCTTTAATAAAAATTAACTTATTTGTCCAAATAGATCACAGAATAAAATAAGGTCATCTATCCAATAAAATAAATCTTCACAAAAATAAATCTCATCTTACAATAGCAAATGTAAACACACCACAATAGGTAATTTGGCAACAATATTACCTTTGGTGCCACAACTTCGTTGGCAGGCTCAGAGGGCATCTTGGGAACAGAGGGGTTTAAATCTTCAGCCAGCCTCTCAGCACTGATGAACAGTAAAAGAGAGAAAAATGAGCAAGGGAGAGAAATTCTGGTTCAAACATTAACACATTATGTCTTTGAAGTTCCCATCCTTTGAGACAGAGTGGTGTATTTCACTGGTACATTATTGATGCATTTTTCTCTTTTTGTGATTCAAGAAATCTCTTTATCCAAGCACTTCACACAGCAAAAGGTAATGTCTTCAAAACTGCCTGTAGCTACAACTAATGTGCAATAAGGTATTTTTAAATTTCTTGATCTTTGCTGGATAAATAAGTTCAATTATTAACAGATGATCAAGTTTGTTCTTTATCACTGTTTTGTGAATAACTGATAATGAGAGGAAAACCAGCCTGTATAGTTTGAGCATACAGCCTCTGTGAGCCTGGTACTGTTAAGCCAGAGAGCAGTGGATTCGACGCATACACACTATAGGCAATTTGGCAAACAGCTTTTTGGCAGTGTGCTTGGCAGGGTACAAGATGACCTACAGTTAAAAAGTGAATTTTAGAAAGTAAAGGTAATAATGTTATAAGGAC
>JAPZDZ010000005.1:17789460-17799496 GCA_029783805.1 Acanthurus tennentii
GTGCAATCTAGTGTCTTTCTTCTTTTGCATGCAACTTCTGATGTTGAACTGTATGTAAAACACGGTTTTTGTATGTAGGCCACAGTTCGCTTTTCTTTGCACTCGCCTGTAAAAAGTCTCCGTACTCCTTTCCATGATGCTTCTTTAGATGCTTTATTCAGTTCGTTGTGTTAAAATGTCCAGTTTTGCTACCACCCCTTGAGTCACACATTCTGCAAATGTTGCACTCAGCTGTTTTACTTTCCTCCTCCATTAACGTAAAGTAATTCAACACGGCAGACATGACTACAGCTCTGCAGACTTCTGCTCACGTGACGAGAACACAGGCACATAGCAACCATGGCGACAGCTCGTCCATGTTATGGCAAGTCGCGCAAAGTGAAGTTGAGGATATATGAGATAGTTTGGGCTCACGGATCAGATTGGACGGATTCTAATAAAAAAATCTGATACCCAATCCAGTCATTTTGGCCTGGACTGGACTCGATACCAATCCAGTGGATCGGATCGGACCATCCCTACTTATATCTATGATCTTCTCCTTTGATTACAAATCGACATGCAAGTGATACAAAAGTTGCATGTGACTGAAAGTACTGCCTCCTTTCTGTTCATTAAATTGAGAATCAGTTTTGAACTGAGAATCACTTTATATTGGAAAAAAAATCCTAACTGCAATAGTTGAAATCAAAACCAATTAATTGTGAAATTCCATGAGATTTAAAGCCCTAGCCACCAATGTTAGCAAATTACACAGTGAAGTGTGTCTTTGGTATTACAGACATTAAATTTAGCTTAATAAATGATATTTTTCAGATTTTAACTTTTATTTTGAATTATACCAAACTATCACCACATCAATTTGCAAATCTTTGTCCTAATTTATTATAGGCATACTGCTTCTATTTAATACAGCTTTAAATACTGCAAATTTAGCTTTGCTTTGAAAGAACCTGTGCTGGGTCTACAGGTCTGTCCAGTCAATGCGATCAAAATTGGGTGTTAATCATCACAATGCTTGGATTCAGCTGGTCCCATGACAGCTTAAAGCTACTGATGACATCATGTCTTTAGCACCCACACATATTCCTATGAGAAAAGGCTACCACTGTAACAAGATTACCATCAGAGCTTATGAATGAATGAAGACAGTGAGTGTGTGAGTGAGTCACAGCACTTTAAGAAACAGTACCTTAGTACAGTGGATACATGCAGTATATATGATATATAATCAAGAAAATTTTAGTGGAAGGCTTTCATTGTCATTACTGATCATAAATAACACAAGACAATGTCAAGGGGAGTGGTGATACAACAACCAATACATAACATGAGATTCAGTTTCTACACAGATCAAGTGATGTGGATGTAATCTGTATAACAGAGAGAGGATAGATTAAGTTATGTAATCATTCAAAAGCACAATGAAACTAAGTAACTGTATACTCACTCTTGAGGATGGAATGGTCCTGTAAAAACACAACGAACAAATGGTAAGTGTTATATTTATGAAACTTAAACATATGTATATAGGCTGTATATTTGCTCAGCGTTTCAGATGTGAGACTGGGAGAGTGAAGTCCTTACCTCTGTTCTGCATTGTTCTTCTAGAGTAACGCCGACTGGGCCTTCTCTCAAAGGAGGCTGAACGTCTTGCTTTACTGGCCTTGGTTGTCTGATACTCTGTCTTTCCACTGGTCAAACAAACACAGACACTCATTTTACAAGGACTTCTGCTTGCTCTCAGACTTGAAGCATCATAGGCCAAACAGTTACACACATATAGTAACTTTTCCTATTCATTCCTGGATAAAGCTCATTGTCCCAAAAACAAAAGGCACAGAGCTGACCCTTGCTGAACTCTGGCTCCATCCAAGCGATAACCTTCTATTAACAACAAACCCTGTAACCTCTCTGTTAAACCAACATTACTGCCAATCCTTTTCCAACGGGGTAATGTTTAAACACACACAGAAGGGAACTAGTGGGCTACTGTGGTATGTGGGCACTGAGTGCCTATCTTGTATCACTGCAAGTATCTGTGTGTACACACGTGGGGTTTTTGTATGTACAGAGAATGATACTGGGCGTTAAACTAGGATTATCGCTGTTGGTACATTCAAGCACACAGTACAGAAACAAACACATGGCTCTATGAATTTGTTGCACTTAAAATAGCAGCAGTTTCCCTTCTCCTAAAAGTCTTGTATTAGAGCAAGCCCAGCTGTATTTGTTCCCTAAACTGATAATCAACTGCATCCAGCCAACAACACACTGAACACAGAGTACTCATGCTGGCCACACCAGATTTTTTTGCTACAGATCAGCAGAAAGATTCTTTTACGTCAAAATGACTCATTAGGCAGCTGGACTTTTCAGGTAACTGCCTGTCACAACTTGGCTATGCAAAACTGTTCTTGATTAGGTTTATTATTTTACTTGGGAAAGCAGCTGACACCACCAGTAATGATTTGGTGTGTCATATTACAAGAGGCTGAGTACTTGTTCAGTCATCTATTTTGTGCTTTATATCTGTACTTAATCTAAACAAAATGAAGAAATTTGTTTTTACATTGACACTGTGTTTTTTGTTTATGAGTAGATGTGATAAAAACCCTCTAAAAAACCCCAACTATTTTCACACAGTAAACACATGCACATAACTACAATTATTTTGTAGATAAGATCTGTTTGCAGGGTTTATTTTGTGAATCTAAAACATCACAAGGACCTTGAGACCTTTGTATTTTGGACAAAACAATACTACAACTTTTCTACACCAACCCATTCAGCCATGAAGAAAAAGTGTCTTATTTTAAAGCATCCAAAACCATAGATTTACAGTACATCCTTGTGTTACCTGTATCTGAAGCGTGATCCCATGCGTATGAATCCAGAGCGTGCAGAGTTCTTCTGCACTGGTCCTCTCAGCCTAAAGAAAGCATGGTGTTCCACAGCACACTTCCAGAGGTGCTTGCAGGCCTTAGGATGGTCCATTCTGAATACAAATGTGTGCTCTTGTTCTTTGCCCTGAGGAGGACAGATGTCAGGTTAGAGGACAACTTCTTGGCACAGAAAGAGAATGTGACCCACAACCTTGACAAGGTGTTCCTACCATGCTCCAACCCTTAGCTATACTGAGCAAATTTAACCATCATTAAAAGTGCTTTAGACCCTACCCAACATATATTCAGTAAAAAGCTCAGGTGCTAATTCTTGTTTACGGAGGGAGACTAACATAAAGACTAGATGGCTGGACGACAGTGTGTGCAGACGCTGCCTCATTAATCTGATTTCTCATTGCTGCCCAGATGAAAGCATGTCTTGCACAACAGTCAGTTGCAAAACTTGCCCAGAAGCCATTCCTACAGTAGGATTCTTTCATTTTCCCTCTTTTCTCTGATTTACACAAACACTTTTGTATGACCAAAGGACTAGCATACAGCATATAACTGTTTAGGACAAAGGTGGGAGGGAAGATCAGTGTGTGTAGGAGAATGGTGCATACCAGAAATACCAAAGGGGGTGTACTTCTTTATTAACCTCACTCTGAGACCTCCTGGATGGACATAAACAGACTTACTCATAAACTAGCCTCCGGGTAGTATGATACTCTTGTCTTGTTTCATTTTGATTTGGAACCAACCTCAAACAAAAGGCTTTTAAAGGAATATTTCTTGTTAGAACAATTTATTTAGAGTGTTTTTTTAATATGTAAAAATGGCTTTCCTGAGTTTGTAGAAAAAAATCCATTGGTCTTGTAAGCAAATAGCAGCATTATAATATATTTATGATATGTGGTAAAAAAGTTAATGTATATATATAAGTGCGAAATGATTGGTTTGTTCAATTGTTTCCTTTTTTTGTAATGGGACGGATGATGTCAGTTAATTTTAACAGGGATACAGGTAACATAAGGTTGGCAATGCTGTAGGAATTGAGGAGCTTATGCACATTTTACTACTTTTTTTTGCTATGAAATTCCACAAAGCTAGAAACTTCATAGGGCCATGTGTTTAGATTGGGTCATTGATTTACTGTTATCTAGAGGGATTACTATAAGTGATTGAATGTTTTGCATTTTCAACATTCCAATGTAAGGCCAGTGTGTGTGCTGACCTGTTCATCATCCTCCACTACCACAAGTGTCAGTTTGCTCTTTTTGAAATCCAGACATGTGATCTTGGGCCTACAACAGTTAAAAATAAAAAACATGAAGATTAAACAAACAAACATAAACAGCAGTGAATAATAAACTCAAATACATTCCTATTAAGACATTTAAGTAAATATTTCACACAATTGGAATATGACCAAACATACCAGAAAAAGAGCCCGATCTTGGTTTGTCCTTCAAATACCAAAACTCCAGTGGGTGTCAAACCCAGACTGTATTCATTTCCATCTCTTGCCTGCAGGACAGATATGAAAAGAAACACAGGAAAGAAAAGAAAAGTAATAAGAGACAACATTATAACCCTTTCACATATTTTGTTGTTGCAAATTCTTACCATCTCCTGTCTTTTGTGAACAAAACTAATGTTTCAGGTAATGCAGTGCATGCCCGTTAAAAAGAGTGCCTCAGTTACCTTGACCATATGCATGTCTACCCCATACATTTCTAGCCACTTGGCTTTATTCAGGTAGTTAATTTCAGCTTGGGCTGGTGTCTGACCTCTAGAGGAGTAGAGAAAAGGAAGAAAGAAAGAGAAGCCAATGAGAAAGAACTGCTTACAAGATAAAAAACATAAATGCAGCTCAAAGGCAAAGTGATGGGAGGAAAACATCATTTATTAGGTGTTGCCAAGTGGGTGCACACAGCACAAAGACTATGAAATAAAGTACACCCATTTATTTTCACAGGATATGTGCTATCTGTAGCTATTTTGTAAATGCATTCCTCTTCATAGGTAATCAGTTTAACTGACTGAGCATATGTGCAGCAGGTTAGTCATAGCTTTGGTTAATGCTTACCTGCATTCCTTCCATGCATTGTAGATTGCCAGCTCCACATCCTCTGTTTGGTTGGGGACGAAACGAAATTCTGTCACCAGGTCCAGGCTATGTTCTAATGGGTCACAGTCACCTAGTTCAGCTGAAAACACGTACAGAAAGACTTATCAGTTCAACTCTTTAAATGAATACTAAAAACATTTTTAAATTAGTGCTTTAAGGTTTTCCAAGACTTTGACCTTCAACTGCTACCTGTGAGTGTAATAACAGGTAATCCTAGTAACCCTATCTTTATGTCAC
Organism: Acanthurus tennentii; assembly: GCA_029783805.1. Lineage (NCBI taxonomy): Eukaryota > Metazoa > Chordata > Actinopteri > Acanthuriformes > Acanthuridae > Acanthurus > Acanthurus tennentii. The sequence goes on from JAPZDZ010000005.1 coordinate 17,794,714, forward strand.
AGCTTAAAAATGTTCATCTATGCTGGGACATGTGACCGATACGTTTTTGGACCTCCTCTTAACAAGAGACCATAGATTCTATAGGGTGAGAAGGGAAAACCAAGCAATATCAAAGCAGGAAATGCATAAATCTTTATGCATAAATAGATAAAAGTGAGACTCAAGTTTTGAAAACAAGAGAAAAATCTTATCACCGGTACTGCAGAGAAATAAGACAGAGACTCTGAAGCCTTGGCTCTGATTACAATTTGCAGTGTTTCAGTAGACAGGAGAAACTGGGACTTCACTGTTCAGCTAGTGCAGCTGTGAGCCAATCCTCAGGATAAAGAGGAGAGAAAGATAATCTTATCCTATTCCTATCCCAGTAAACGTTAGAGGGCACACAATACAAATCTGAAAAAAGGAAAGTGAGGAGAGAAATCTCAACTGAAGGAAAGAGAGAAGACAGAGGCTGTTGGATTAAGGGGCCTCCGAAGAGGATGGAGCACTAATGAGCTGGCATTTACCCCGCAGTGACTCTGTATGTGTGTGTGTGTGTGTGTGTGTGTGCGTTTGTGTGTGTGCGTGCGTGCGTGCATTTGTGTGTGTGTGTGTGTGTGTGTGTAAGTGTGAGTGTGTGGTTTGTGCATACAATCCTATTCCATAGACGTCTCTATTGACTCAATCTGTCTTCATTTAAGCACTCTCTGCATTACTTATTCATTTTAACTTGAAAAAACAAACAAAAAACCCCCCAGCAAATATAGCGTGTGGAGTTTAACAAAGGTTCAGATTAGGCTCTGTGCCATTCAACATTTGGTGTAGCTTTAAAAAAAACACTAATTGCCAGGCAGTCAGACCCTACCTTTCCTAACTGAAATCTCAATAATCAAATATTGTTGGGCAAAGCGAGACAATATTTCACATTTGACTGAAAAAAATTAAGATGCGGGAAAGAGAACTGCTGAATGATTGACGTGAGAAGTACAGTGGTAGCAGCAATTCATCAAAGAATTCAAACTTCTTACGAAGGCTTTTTTAAAAAATATTGTATTGTGTTTAATTCTTAGAGAGAAAAGACAGAAAAAACAGTACTTGCCCTTTGAATCAGGATCATCAAAAAGATTCACAGATAAGCTGAACAAATCTCTGTTCTGACTAAGTACACTGGCATTTTGCAGATTATAATAAAGTTGTGCTGAGAGTTTAAAGTAACACCAAAGTCTCCTTGTGGATAATGTATTTTAGTCACTGAACTGGCAGCAATGTGGCCAGGAATGTCACTCATGGAAGATTCACAAAGATGGCCGTGACTGGTTCAAGTGATAAAGGACAACTCTTGTGGAACTTGTTGAACTCTTTTGGACACAAGGGTCCACTTCTGGAAATGAGCTAGTGAGTACATGGCTCTCTCTGCTGAATGCCTAGTTGAGACACAACTGAACCGAGATGCGATGATTACTTTAGGAATTCACTCGTTACAAAGTCAAATTTAGGGGCTAGGAGTGAAGAAAGGAAAGAATTTACTTTGGGTGCTTACCTTGTAATGAAAAAGCCGCCAACTCCACTGCAGTGTCAAATGGACAATCTAGCCTGAAAATACAAATGTGGTAAGAGTCAGCCACAGCAAAATAAATGAAACTATAGCAATAAATCACTTTAAGTTCTCTATGGCCTTCACTGAGGCCCACTAGTTTAGATCACTTTGTATTAATATCCAGCCAAACAATAAAAAGTAATGTTCCTTTGTGGTAAAAACTTATACGTGTATTTCAAGTCCACCTACTGACTGAAATTAATGAATTTATCATGTTTACCAACATAAAATCCTGTAAGCCTCCTAAAATAACATGGCCATGATGACCAACACCACAAGCAAATTTACGTTTGAAGGAAATTGAAACTAATTAAAAAAGGCAATATAAAATATAGTATTAGTCAAGTGACTTAAATGTTAGTTAATATGTGAGAAAAAAAGTTTAAATAATAAGACAACAGGGCTACTTTTTTTTAACAAAGTACTATGTACAGTAGTTTACAGTACAGTAAACTACTGTACATAGTACTTTGTTAAGATAGATGGCAGTTGTGTTTAAATGCATAACTTACTTACTTGCCACTAAGGATGTCTTGCTTTAACTGTAACACAAATAGGTATCTGAAAGAAAAACAGAGCAACACAATGAATGAAAAAATATAAAGCCGACCTTTTCTGATCTTCTAGTCTTTGCACTCTTGGTCGACTACATTCTCATTGGTCGCACAAATGCTGATGTCACTTTCAAAAGCAAGGACATAAGCACTCCTTAAACCACTATTTTTAGGGAAAGAAGTAACATATGTATATTCTTTTAAGTATATGAGATTAACATAATTAGAAAAAAAAAACTCCAAGGCACAGGCCAATTTTCAAATGTTTGTGACTTGACTCACCTGGTGAGCTCCTCATGTAGGTTGTTTGGTTCTGATGAGTAAAACTTAACTCTCATGTGAAGGCAGTATGGTGGGCCAACTAGAACACAGATCAAAATGCAGCTGAGCAAATGTTATCAAACCTCACAAACAATTAACAAACAAACTAATCTAAAAATCAGGGTGAGGTATAACTTGTCTGTAAGACTCACATATATACATATATACATTTTCATATACAATCATGCAGTTGTTTTTTTTTTTTAATACTATTATACAGAAAAATAAACTATAAATCAGTGCACTGTGTCAAAGAAGCCTCTTTGATATGTAGCTAGTGATTATGCATGTCCAGGTAAGGAAAACAGGTATAGAGGGAAGGTCTCTAAATACTTACTTTTTACTTGCTTTTTGATACTTTTTGTAACATCAATCCAGTGCTAAAACAACAAGAAAGTGATGACAATTAAAGAGGCACTGCAGCTTCAAAGACATAGAAATAAGGTGAAATGTTTTCCTCCAAACGACTATAACTGCCTTTATCTAATTTACAAAACATTTGATATTTATAACTGCAACTGAATGAATGAACAAAAACTGAGAGGATGGTTTTGTTAATGAAAAGTTGAACACTGAGAGGCCCCTTGTTAAAATGCACACAGGCACACACACAAACACTTAAGTCGGTGTTTTTCTCAGTGCTGTAATTCTTCTTGGAAGTTCAGGCTCTATGAGGCATGAAAAATGTCAAGGAGAGTTGGGGAAGTGTGTGTACTGTATGTGTGTGTGTTTGAGAGAGAGAGTTAGAGAGAGAGAGAAACAAAAAGAGATAACAGGAACTCAAAGTACTCTCTAGACTCCTCTCCCACACATTCCTTATTACAGCCCTCCCTCCCTCTCCTTCTGTCTCACACCCTTTTGACTCTCTACCTCCGCCCCTCTTCTCAGTTTCATCTTTCCTCCTACCCATACCTTCTCCCTATTTCTATGGCCTTCACAGAGTATCAGTTTGTATAAGAGCACAGTCTGAATCCCAGAGCTGACAAAAGTCCCATAACCAATCCCTTTAGCCCATTCAATGCGAAGGAAAAGTCTCTGACTAAAACCTTCCTTCAAATAAGTGAATAGCAGTTTGGACTGAAATGTAAGGTCTGGCTAAGAGGATTGGCGGAAAAAAAGTCAAACATAAAACAAAAGTACTAAAGAGTGTAGTTCTGATTACATCAATACAGTTGCTCTTACTCGCAGCACTTCCACTCAAGGTATTTGTGATAATGAGCAAAATTATTAAGTAACTTCTCTGTTCAATAATTGTGAAAATAAAACACAACAGAACAAAAAATTAGCAATCCAACAAAAAAGGTAGTGAACAGTTGGACAAAAAGAAACCTGAAGAGAGTTCCAACAGTAAGATAATTGCTGAGTAGAGTGTTTCTTCATTCTTACCGGCACTTGTGCCGAGTCCATGAAGCGCAGTCCGAAGTAGTCTTTTTCTACGATGTCCAGATGGTACATAATCTGGTCAAACAGCTCCTCACCTTTGGCTTTTTTCTGATCAGAAAAACACACAAACACCAGATTTAGGTGACTAAGTTACAAATTGTCCCATCTGGGGTCATTCAGCAGACACCAGCTTGTAAACTATTAATAAAGGACTATGAAAATAATATAAAGGAATCATCTCTGGATATTTAACTAACTATCTTACTATAATTTGTGACAAGAAATGCATTTAAAATCTTACATTACAGAGCTCGAACCAACAAATACTTTGATTTTTTAAACTAGAATGACCAAAAATTGCTCATTCAAATATCAGAATAGTTGTTGATTAATTTTATTGATTGACTAAATACTGCAGCTCCAAAATCAAGTGTTTAGGGACATAATGAAACATTTTTAATTAAGCAAACATTTGATTTCCGTTTCTGTGTGTAGGTTCTCCAGGCCAAAAGGCTGTTTCCCTCTTCTCTATGAATATTATTTTGATTTCTTTCTTTCTTTATTTGCTTGTTTGTTTATTTATTGGCTGGTAGGGGCTCATGTTTCATTTTTTAGGATGTCAATAGAAAGCTATGAGAGAACATTAACATGAGGTACTTTTAGTTTGAAACATTTTGCCCTTTCTGACAAGGCCGTACCAGTTACTGCCTGTTTTCAGCCCAGGGACTGGGAGATCTCTCTCACACATGTGTTCTCTCTCTCTTACTCTCTCACTCTCACACACACACACACACACACACACACACAGGCATCCAACGTCCAAGCACAGCCACAGGGTTGCCATGACAATGGGGGTTGAAGTGCCCCAGACCCTAGGAGCTGAGGGAAGTGGGGTGGCTGGATACATCATGTGATCACCTGGCTCTGTGGACACTTAACTATGTAAGGA
>JAPZDZ010000005.1:17800128-17816997 GCA_029783805.1 Acanthurus tennentii
CACACACACACACACACACACACACACACACACACACACACACACACACACACACACACACACACACACAAACACTCCAAGCGAGCTCCTGGGCAGCTCAGGGGGGCTGGCCCCATGCTAGCTGGCACAGTTGACAAGGCATACCGCACCCCTACAGTACCCTGGGAGAGAGTACAAAGGACTCATTGTGCGTGTGTGTATGCATGTGTGTGGCATCCAGGGCTGTGTTATACTGCCGGCAGTATTGTTTGGCTGTTTGCAGTCTTTCTGCCTGCCTGTGAGCATCCAGTTCCGTCTCTCAGACACTGTGTCACAGTGTTCAAGTTTTAACTGAAGCATTTAGCCGATGCTCTCATCTTTAGCAATTCAGTCCATTAGATCAACCAGCTTAGCAATGCATCCATTTAACAGGGCCAAACCATTTGGATGAGGTAGATGACAAGGGTATTTTAAGAGGGAAAGTCATGCAGTTAGATTTGTTTACTCTTTGGACAGTCTAATTAACATTTATATATGGCTGTTCTAAAAACAAAAAATCTAGGGCTCTGTTTACCCATTACACTGCAAAAGTTATTTTGTCTGTCTTCAAAAATGCATCAATTAGCAAGCCAATTGAGGTAGTAGTAGTTAAGTCACTGTATGACTGTGCAAATACCACTCAGGTACAAAGGGTAACATCATATCCTGGAAATTGCCGGCTTGTTTCATTTTATCTCAAACTAGCCACAAGTTTTAAATGTTCCTAATTTTAGGTTCTTAATTCTTCTTTAGTGAGTGCTGATGCCATCATGACTGCACTGTGTACAATTAAATTACATTTAGAAAAGCTGCATGTATTTTGTAAAACCTTTTTTTTATTACCTACAATTTTAAAATTGACATGGGTTAAAGAAGGGCTGAGGTATCTAAACATTATACAAATTAAACCAAAATATCATATAAGACCAATTAAAATACATTCAGTTTAATGAATGTTACCTTTTTTTTTAAAGCATGCCAGTAATAAGATGTACTATTATCAACAGAAGTACCAATTAAAATTCAAAATAAATAAAGCATGAATGTGCTTAACTTTTCCTCTAAGCTATAAATCTAAAACAAGAGAAAGTGAGTGGGTGGAGGTGACAGTATGGGTGGCTTTAAGGTGGGGAGTGGCGGAAACAAAATAAAGAGAAGAGACAGGAAAGCAAATACATTTAAAGGAAGGAATGTGAAAAATAAAGCTGTCTGGAATTACTTATAGACATGGGTGGCTGTCCAGTGGTATCCCTAGGAGACAGCTTTACATCCGAGGACATACACACAGCTGGAAGGCGGGTCAAGCATGTGAATGAGCCCTATTCAGTTTTAGATTATGGCTGTCTATTTACGACTACTTTTACTACAAGGAAAAACAAACTGCACCATTTAGCAGGGGCTCCCCAAATTTTTGCCACTCTATCGTCTTTTCGTTGACAACCAAACTGCATCAACCTGTTTTGTGGAGATTTTTATTCCTACTTCACAATTCCTGGAGGCTTTTACACCATGTACTATACCTAAAGCAAAGAAAGCTTGCCTGCAAAGTAAGCCCTGTAATGTGCTGAGCTTGACCTTCTCTTAGACTGTTTACCTAAATGATAAGTCTAGTGGGAAGCTGTAATGTTTCCCTATAAATCTATTCAGCTTCCCTCTTTACTGTCAGAGGATTTGTCTTTGTCAGTGTTCACGCTGCAACTCCACTAAACTTCAGTTTCCGATGCTACCCATCTATCACAGTATATAGGTAAAGTTCAGATAGAATAGCATGCCAAAAATGCTTGTCATTTCCCCAAGGGGGAAAAATGTTTTTTCCTCTGGATCTTTCAAACTAGAAACTCCACATTTTCCACATACATTCACGAAATACAAAACACTGAGGCCTTGGTATCAAAACACTCTACCCTACATTTTCATCACATGTCTCTTCTGCAATTTCTTTCACCACTTCCAGAAAATGTGGCAGACCCTCTCTACAATATCAGGAAAGCCAAACCACTGAGCATTACAATGTTTGAATGGGGATGCAAATATGTTACCTTAACAATGTTGTGCTTCTAGTTTGAGTATACACTACTGCATCCATCAACAGTAAAAGTGTAAGTGAAAGACAAGCTACACTTAAATTAGTCCCACATAGTCAGCCATATCTCTACAATGTGGGTCAGCACTGAAAAACAAAGGTCTCCTACACATGTTATCACTTCTCTGTATGTCTTGAAAACATTCACAACTGTCTTGGACGGTGCTAGGGCTGAAGATGCAGCAACAGTACATAATAACTACACGAATATTACAGAAGGGAAGAAGAATTTCTGGAATAGTCACCCAATGGCAAGCTTATATCCACAATGTACATCAGGTGAGTCAGATTACACCTAAACTCGACTACCTAACTAAACTTAACTCAACTAAGCAGCTTTACCAAATTAGAAATAAGTACATTTACATGCACACTAATATTTCACTGTTATTCAAAATATGAGTAAAAAAGTATTCCTAACTTGATATAGGTCAGGCAAACAGCATATTCTATTTAGGTTTTCTGAATTTGTCCGTTTTCCAAGTTTAATATTTTTTGATTATGACATGTGGGGTGTACCAATATCAGTCAGGTTTTTAGGAGTTTTTAGGACATGTAAACATCGCATTTGGAAAACTGAGGTTTTGCAACACACCGCCGGTCTGGCAACAGCAACGGTTAGCTACAGCAAAGATACTTGTCTCTGGCTCCTCTCTGTCTATGTTGCTATTTTGCCGATGCATTGTCCGAAATATTGGAAAGCTTCAGCACTGAACAGCTGACTACCTTAGCTAGCATTCAGTAGCCAACTGTCTTGTTTGGCTTAATTACATTACATCAACATTAGCATTCTATATTTGGCATTTCCTCTGCATGTCGCCAGAGTCGTGTTTGCTTTGACATTACTGTATTATGACACGTATCTCATCAGCTATGAATTTAACCCCCTTATACACATGCACATAATACAGACTACTTTACATTACAGCAATCTGAATACACACACAGCTGCATGTAAATGGGAATAGCAGTGAAATATTTATTTTCATTAGCCATGTAGACAGCTTGATCGAAATATTTTCTTTTTCAGTGTAAGGGCAAAAACAAAATTTTATTTTGTGTGTAAACTGTTCACTGTTACCTGAAATATAGGTGGAATTAATCTGTGTTGTCTGTGTTCGCTTTTCACAATGTATAGATTTTAATCATCTTAACCTCAACCTAGTGCTTTTGTACCATCAGTTAGAGATAGTGGATGAATAGACAGAGGGTTTACAGACTTTGCAGAAGGTACCTATGTCTGGGGGAGGGGGAGCTCTGATCTTGTGTGAAACCTAATGTAAGATTAAGGCCTCATTGGAATGCATTCAGAAATCTGACTGAATTTTAAACTTCCTTCAGGCATACACAGCAAATGCCTGAGTGTTTTTACAGTGCAAAATCACACTTTGGCAAAGCAAAAACAATTGACTCCATCAATAAAATAGGACATTAAAGAATCAGAACTAACACTCGTGGTGAAAAAGCTTGAAAAACTTCGGTAATCATTTCTATTCAAAATCACGACAGCCAAAGAAAGAAAGTCAAAGAGGAGAACAGAGAGAGAGGGTGAGAGAGAGAGAAAGAGAATAAAGAGACAGAAAGAGAAAAAAAGGGGAAAAAAAAGTGAAAGAGAGAGAGAGAAAGAAATGCAGATAACATTCCACAGTAGGTCTGAGTTAGAATAACTTGAAACTCTGTGCACAAAATACTGATCTATTGAGAAGCATTACATGTTAATGATCTGGTAGGCCTTTACTCAAAATGTGCAGCATCACTTGTGAGACTTCTTGAATTCAATAAGTTTATGTATTCTTTATCAAGTATTCTTACATGCTGGTTATTTCTTTTTTATTTCACAATATTTAAACATCACTGCTGGACTTAAGCAACTACTTCACTCCTAAGACAAAGCAAAAGGTACTTTATTCATTGCAGAACTCTATCAAGTAATACTGAAATGCAACGCCCTCTAGCCCCCAACCATATTTAAATGAAAGTTTGATAAAAACAATTAAAAAAACAATACAATTGAAAATTCTGGTAAAAAAAAGTATCACAGTATTTTGTTGAAAACAAACCAGATTTGGAATTTAAACTAGTAGCAAGACTCTCTTTGACACATTTTCCATGTGATTTATGACAGAAGTTTTGATTTCAATATAAGGGTAAGTCATACAGAGCAGTTAAGATACAGACTGGCCTCACTGAAAAGCTGCAGATTTGACACATGGAATTCCAGTAGAAACAAAAACCAGAAAAATCTGTGAGGCAAGGAAAAATAAAGATCATATGGGGGGAGCATACAAATATTCTAGTCATCAGTTGTAAAATTTTAACAACACACTTAAGTGTTACTTTACTATTGAAGACAGCACCTTTTTTTTTCTCCAGGATAATATTGGTGATTTTCTAGTAAGAGCTGATGCATAGTAACAATAGTGTGACATTGTAATGAAGACGAGGAGTAAAGAGAGACAAAAAGAGAGAAGAGTGACAGAAGAGTGAGGAAGAAGTGGAGGAGTGAAGTTCTGCTCTGTGTCCACTTGGTGATGAGCCAAACATGTCATGTGATGCTGTCATGTGATTTAGTCAGTTCTCCAGAGAGGATCATGGAATTACAGGTGATCAGCAACACTACCACATACACACAGACCCACACACACAAACTACATAGGCTTAAAATGACTGCTCTACTGACACAGGCACACAGTGGTCACTGGTACATTTCTTTTGCTTTTGCTGTCCAGCTCTCACATAAGCACATAGGAACACTGTTGCTTAACACAAATCCGAAAACAGTATGCCAGTAAATTTAATCCATTTGCCAAGCATATCTGTCCTCCTCACAAAACAAGAACAGCATGCAGACTTCACAGACATATTAAACACAAGGAAATTCATTACAGGATAAAGTCTTCAGGTTTTCTATGTCTGTTTAAAAATCTTGTATGTTTTGGTATGGGTGTGGTATCTTTCTCTGTTTACATAAAACATACAAATAAACCTTGCTATCCAGTTAGAGAATTTGCAAAATAGAATTGACAGGATATAAAAAAGTGAAGCATAACTTTTCATTCTTATGCCTCAAGTTTTTCCTTTTGTAAGACTTCTTATGTGTAAACAACTGGTAAAGGACTTAATCCTGACAGAATTTGACTTGACTTCTGATAAAGTGCATATGCACAACATAGCTACTAAATGTTAAGTGTGGTAGAGTGTGTGCAGGGGCTTGAATAAAGTTTCTAATATGCTACAGCTCTCAACTGCAATGTAAATTTAAAAGTGAAACTATCCTTAATGTTGTAACACAATGATGGTCTCTACAATCAAGTGTACAACTATGCACAATGTCCAAAATGATGGCAGGACATCAACAGGCATCTGGCTGGTGAATGTCATCACTTTGGCATGATAAACACACAACTTAAAAATATTAGAAGCAACCCCACTTACCGGCAAGTCAACACTGACGTCTGTCCCATCCAGTAAGGATACACGACAGGTAATGATAGACTTTGCATCCCCAGCAGCAGGGATGTGCGTTGTGGCACGCTGAGCCTCCCGTAACCGGGTTTTCTCTGCATGCTTCCGGATAGAGCGTCGCCCCAGCGTCCTGCGCAGGAAACTTAGCATGATGGAGGAGATGGAGGGTTACAATACCACACCTGGAAGAAAAGAAGGCAGATATTTAATATAAAAGAGGGGTCAGTTTTGTATTTTTTTTAGCTTTGTAGGCCTCAAGAATTTTAAAAACAGTGTCAACCTAAGAAAAATAAAAGAACTTTGTCAAACCAAAGACACTTGGGTTTTGTGTGTTCTTGTGTTAAAAACTGTTCTTCTTTTTAATGAACTGTTCTGTGCAAATTGGTGTGATTTGAGCTGTAAGGTAGCTGGTCATGCACCATGAATACCTACCATTAACTGAAAAAAGCTGCACCTGCAAACTGGCAGGTGCGCTATATCTGTTTAGTTACATTCTCATTGTTTATCATGAGCAAAACTATCTAATTTTTTATATTCTGGATCTAGACGAGGCAACTGGCTACTAACTAAAGGTTATATCAACCCAAGAGTCTGCCTTGTTTCGACCTGAATGTAAACAGATACCTAGTACAGTATAGAACAGGTGAAAATACCAAGTTAAATGTTGGCTCACGAGATAGTTTTCATCAACTGACAATCGAAATACGTTATAACGTCTGAGCCTAACGTTATATCAAAGGATGTCACTTTAGATAAAGGAATTCTCCCGAGGAGAGGAAGAAATGATAAGGTATCACGTCAACGTTGAATTGATTATAAGTCTAAGTAATTAAGTTATGTTTCTTATCTTACGGTTACCCTGATTGACAACAATAAACTGTTAGATGTAGCTCACACCAGCGTTTACGTTACTGTTACTGTAACTGTAAGGTCATTTTTATCGTAGTAAGGAAATAATACTCAAACAAGGGTGAAATTTGTCTTATTGCGTTAATAAAAATACTTCTAAATAAATACTGTATAAATAATTGACGAAATCACAAAGTTATGTTATGATGTGAGAAGGAGCGTAACTCACACAATTGCTCGATAACTGTTAACGTTAAATTTCGAAAACTTGGCTAACGTTAGTCGAGAGTTAGCTAAATTTGCGATTTCAGGTCAGAAAATAAACCACATAGATGCTCCGGGCTGCCAAACCCCCTACTATGTCTGAAACGCTTTAACAGGCAAGAAATCTGTGAAATATCTAATTAAGTTATCATAATGTAAGCAAATAAATACATAATTTAACCCTTTAATGTCACAATTGTACACAGTTTAGGCCTGAAATACATAATGTAAGCAAAAGCAACAGGTGTGCGCTTGTTTTATGGCATAACTGAACAGTTAGCAATGAACGCACGCACGCAACACGTAGGACTCCGACCACACAAGACTGTCTCATACGACAAAACGAACGCCGCCTTCAGGTCTGAAAGCTGGATCCGACATACACTTGCTCCGCAGCCACTTGTGGATCCGTGGAGATCTGGATAAAGGGATACTTACAGAAACCTCCTCGAATTCACGGTGAAAGCGCGTCCGTTTGCATTGTAGAGGACTAAACAGCGACTGTGTACATTCCCATGGTTTCTAATTTGTTTGTCTTTTTACTTTTTTCTCCCACCTCGCCGCCTCTGCGGGATATTTTTCCTTTCTGGTCCCAACAAAAACTAGGAGGCAAAGCTCTACTCAGGATGTGACGTCACGATAAATCCCTAACAAAAACGTGATTAGCATTTTTAAAGCGACAAACCCTTTTACTGGGAGCTGGTATGTTTAAATTGTGCTTTTATGGCGTTTTATTTACACAACTAAGAAACGACACGTAATTACAGTCGCTCTAATCATTTATATTTAAAGATTCCACTTATTGTGTCATTTTTTAACAATAAAGGACAGAAAAAACAGGGTTCCTTGACTTTTACACACAGTGCATAAAGTTAATATTAACATACCTAAGCATTAATTAAACAGTTTGTAGGACATTTTATTACAGTGATAAAATACTGGCCGAATCATTCATTTTCTGAATGTACACTTTAAAGTTTTTTCCATCATTATTTGTCAGCAGCACCCCCTTCTGGTTAGCTTTGGAACTCTAGTTAATAAATGTGAACAGGGACAAACAGACCTGTTTGACCTGCGGCTCATTTAGGGTTTAGAAGTTACTAAGTATTTATTGCACCAGAGTGGCAGCGCAGTGTGGGCAGAGGTAGTAGTGAGTTTTCTGCCCCTGTCGCCAGTATTTTGGATTTAAGTGTCATTTAAGTAGCAGGAGCACTGCTTTCAAGTTTATCCTAACCACTCGGAAGCACATCACTGCTCTCAGTTGCAAAGCTTAGCAAACAATAAATTCCTGAATCTGATTCGTAACAGGTGCTTTTATGTTTATAAACAGGGTATATTTTTATCTGCAGCAAGACTGGTTTAGCCACTTAGATGTTCTGTTTGTGAATGTCAAAGTGGCAGATTTAGTATGGACAGCCTCTTAACACTGCCTTAAAAATATGCCTATGCTCTACCAAACAACGTTAGCAATCTCTAAACCCTATCTTTATGCTTGTATATCATAACTGTATTTAATATCTGTTCAAAGACACATTTACACGGGCCTCCACTGAACACTCAAATTGCTCATGAAGAATGCCTACAGATAAATGAAACATCCAACATTTAAATAATTTTTGAGTGTGAAGCATCGACATCAGTGTTAATTCTGTGCATTTACGGAAATTACATGAGATGCATCATTTTTTCCTCTTTGGGGCTTTAGTGCTTCTATTGTGAACCTGATCATATCAATACTAGGAGATGGTTAGATGCAAAAAAAAAAAAGAATTCTACAAAATTATCTGAAAGTATCCTATTATATTATAACCTATTATAACTATTAAAATATTTAATGTTGGTTTATTTCAAGATGTTTTTGTAGTGGTTTGTGTCCCTAGATAACCTCCTTTTGCAACATTTTAAAAGCCCTCTTAGTGTCAGTGTTATTGTCATGTGGGACTGACATTTCTGAGATTTTGGCAGTTTGGTAACCTCATGTGACTAATGGCTTCACTCTAAACCATTACAAATCTAAAAAATTTTAAAGAATTTTTCAGCACTTGTGCCCTCTTTTTATCTGCTTAGTCTATCATTGCCCAACCTCACTTTTACAGTGTGGAAAAGCAAGGTGATCTGAAGCCACATCTCCATGCTTTGACAGACAAGCTTTAATTGTTCACAATCAAGCTTATAGACATGTCCAAAGCACCGTAAAACCACGATACCAGAAAGAAACAAGCAACTGAGGACAAAGGTTTTTATAACACAGGTAGGAGTTAACCAAGGGTAAAATACGGTAAAACATTTTTCATTATTTTGTGTTTCATTATATATTCACTCGCTGTTATAGATTATGTTTCAAATAAAGCAAAAAGTTTGAAATAGCAGTCTGGAAATACACACCATTCGTGTCACATTTGAATCATCCAAAAGGAGAACAAAAAATCAAAAATAAAATAAAAATAAAATCTTTCTGCTCACAAATGATTTTCCCTTTTATTTTAAAGATTTTTTTTCATATACAACATTGTATTTACATGGTCTAGTATTATTTACATAAAATTAACAAGTGGCACTGTGTAGTTAGGAGTTCTTTTCTCTTTTCTTGTTCTCTACTGGTCTTATTTTCAAACAAAATAAAATGACAAATTAAAAAAAAACAACTTATTTTAACAATGCTTTATGTCTCCAACTCTTTTTTTTTTTTTTGATCAGTAGCACTACCTGCCACTCAGCCTTCTACAAAGTGCTGTCCTTTCCCTACCCAACTAGAGCTGTTTTCATCTTTACAAAAATACAACTAACCCGAGCCCTCCCCATGTCTGGTCCCCTTAAACTACCTTTGATCAGTACCCTAAACGCACAGACAGCACCAATTATGTGTCAACAACAAAACACTTTGAACACAGACAGCTCACTGCTGGAAATTTTTGTGCAGATGGAAAACTCTGCCAGCCCTGATTTATCAATTATTAACTTTTCACTGCAGGGCCGATGTTTTATTTTCTTGTTAGAAACTGACAAGGTTTTGTGAACTTGTTATTGATGCCACTCTATCAGGAGGCCTTCAGAGTTAATTAATTTTGATTTGGTGGTAATTTGATTTGGTTGGCCCTGCTGCTGAATACAAAAACTGATGATAAGAAGCCACTGGGGGTTGAATGGTGTTTTTGTTCCTCTGATTATAAGCTCACGCATGCAGGGTCTGTAATGAATCTGTGACTGCTTAGAAAAAAAAGTTGAAACCAGTTATTCAGTCAGTCACTCATTGGCTAGCTTCACTCTGTCCTTCTGTGGAAAACAAGCTTGATACTGCGCTACTGTACCCATGGTAATCTGTTCAGATGTGTCATTTGCCTTGAGGCATGCAGAGAGAGAGTGGGATCCATGTAAAATGATCCAAAAGAGAGGCATCTGGGGAAGAACAATGACAAGAATGGACTGTGGATGTTGCGTGGGCTATGCTGTAATGACTGATGTTGCCTGAGAGAGGGATTTGGGCAGATTTTGGGAAAGGACTGTAATACAGGAAAAAATAAAAAAGTGAAGAGGAAAACTGTTTTCTATGTTCTTCTTGATTCCACCTCTCCATGTGGCAAAAGGATGATTCAGCTGACTGAAAGCGGGAGGGGAACCAGCTTGGCTTAAAATGTTTCACAGGAAAAGATACAAACTAAAAAAGGAGTTTACTCTCCGAGAAGGCTCTGTCTGCGATTCTTCAGAAAAACATGAGATCAGGTTAGATTAGGATTGTGGCTTTACAGCACAATCTTTCATTCCAGTTAATGGACAAGCAGGCTTAGACCAGACAGCTAACAAATATATATGTTAGAGATGGAGGAGGGAGAGGTACAGAGAGGGAGATCAAGACTGAAATCTGAGTACACACACACTCACAGCAGTAGGTTTTTCTTTTTCCAGCAGAATCCATGGAAGGAGCCAATGACAGCAGGTACTGAAGCAGCTGAATAAAAAATCTCAAAATATGAAGAAGCTACACCTCATTCCATACCACTACGTAAAGAACAATGTCAGCTTAACCTGTACCGAAACAAAAAAAAAGACTCAACACGCAACTTGATGCTGGGTTTTGTGAATTAAAAGTACAAGTCATCATTTAGTCTCTTATCACTCGTTTACACATCATTTTGTCTTAAAAACCCCATGTGCCTTAAAATGAAGTACCATTGGGAAAGATCAATAAAAAAAGGACAAGCATTGGTTAAATGTTCTGTTTGTGCTGCTTCTTTGAACTGCCAAGTGTTCTCTGGCAGACAATCAAACAAAAAAAACAAAAAACAAAAACAAAACAGCAAAGATTGGTTTAAAGTCCCGCTCCAGTGACCTCTGAGCCCCACTGAAACTCTTTTTAATCAATGAGGACATTTAAAACAAATAACTACCCTTGCTAAGTTTGAAGCTGGGTCATTTACTCACAGAAAGAAAAAAAAAAGATCCAAAAGTCAACTGTTCATCTGTAAAAAGAGATGAGTTTGCTTCTGTTTACAGGATTTAAATGTGGAGAGGTCAGTGGAGGGAGCCTGTAAAGATTTTACCATTCACACGAAAGGTTGAGATCAGTTCATTGTTAATTCAGCAAGTAGTTTTGGGTGTGAAACCTTGAGGGAAAAACAAATATCGATTGCATAAAAATTCTAGCAGCTTTTAACCACTTGGGGTCTAATGACCTACCTATGACCGCTCTTTGTTTATTATGTTCCAACACATTGACCTATGCAAAGCAAACTAGACATTTGAGTTCTATAAGTTTTCCAGCCCAGAGAAAAAACAATCAGAGGGAAACCAATGAGAGCTTCACAAACAGTGGGGCTTTATGTCAGTGTCTGGCTCAAGGACACTTCAGAACCCCTGCTGCACACTGAGTCAGTTTTAAGTGGTCTGTAGGTTTAACTTAAAAGGTCCAGTGTGTAGAATTTAGAGGGATCTATTGGTAGAAATTAAAAATGATATTCATCATAATCCTGTTTTCATTAGTGAAAATAAGAACTGTTAAAGATAACTTAAAATGGCTTTCATATTTGCACAGGGGGCTAATGTCATTGCCTAATCTTTACTGGAAACTGGCCGTTTTTATTTGCCTGTATGAAAAGACACACTAGATTGTAATTGGTTGGGGAACTGTTAGGGTTAGAGTAACCTATTGGTCAGGAGCTAGGACCTACACACATGCACAAAACTGGTCATTAAGGGCATATGGGTCAGGTAATTCACACATTAAGTCTTGCACCCATTTGGAGCAGCCAAAAAAGGTTCTCAAGGACAAGTGGAGGATGAGGTGAGGAGTATTGTTTGTTGCAATCTGCAATTTTACCACTAGATGACACTAAATCATACATACTGGTGCTTCAACTACTAACTTGACTGCATATGAATTTGAAGAAACAGAAGAACTGACCTCAGCCTTGTTTCTTAGCTTTATCAGCCATGACGGGAAATAGCTTAGATTGTAACTCAGTGAGGCCGTGTGTCTACTGGGGCCTTTCTTTATGACACTGTCTTCGTTTTCTTGTGTGGAATTAATTATACAAATGTAGTAGTATTTGTTTTGAATTATTGATCACTGCTCATTATGTCTTACAGTAAGAGGTCTGTAGATGTAGAGCAACAGTAGCTAATGTGACTAGTGCAGAGATGAAAGAGAGGTGCCCAGTAAACACAGGCCCAGAGGATTGTAAACCAGTTATGTTCTTCACCACGTCAAACAATGGCCACTTCAGAGCATGTGTCTGTAAGCTCAAAAACACAGCACAAAGCAGGATAAAGAATACAACTTGCCACAGCATTGAACAAGAGGTGAGACACAAAGTGCTTTCAGCTGTCCATCTGTCAGTCTGTGCTGTCAGAAACTTAGACAAGAAAGCTGAGCAAGATAAAAACAAGTACAATAAATTAAATCACTGTTTTTTCCCACAAAAAGCAAAAGAAATTAAGAAGTTGTTAGAAGAAGAGGAATCGCACTACTTAACTACCTAAGATTTAATCAGGAAAGCATGAAGCTCTAGATTCATACAAACAAACATACAAGTTTTTTTTGTTCAGTGGACAGGGTTTGACACAAACTAAAACACAATAAATACTCTTTCTGAGGAACAAAAGATAAGGTTTATCTCTTTATCAGCTAAAAGGACACTAAAAAAAAAGGCAGGTCCGTCTGGCAGACTCGCTCAGAAGGGGACAGGGCAACCCTTTGGGGGAAATAAAAGAGGTTGGGGGGGCTTTCCATCAAGGGGAGAAGCCCTTCCCCTCCAAACTTATGGCACTACAGCAATTCCCCATCTACATTTTATTCTCTCTTACTTTTATCTTTTCATTCTTTGAATACTTTTTTCTTTACCCTGAACATACAATATCCCCTAATGGTACCTATTCAACACTGCTGGATTTCTTTTTTATTCTAGCTAGTCCATGATTTTCACGTTTGTTCGTTTGTTTGTCTTTTTTTCCGTTTATTGTCAGCATAAAGTGCAACAGTGCTTTTGTTCTCTTCTCCGACCACCTGGCCTCCTCCCAGTGACCCCTGATGATCCGTCAAAAGTCACAGGTTTGCGGGATCAGGGTCAGGGTTCACGCTGGTCTCACTGGTCACGCTGGTGGCGCTTGCAACGCTTGGCTCCTCCACTTCCTCCTCCTCCTCTTCGTCGTCCTCCTCCTCCTCCTCCCCCTCTTCTGTAACTTCTCCCACATCCAGCACTTCTACCTCTTCATCGTCATCATCTTCCTCATCCAGACCTTCGTCCAACAACTCCACCACAGCTGCCTCCCCTTCCTCTGTCGCCGCCGTCTCTTCTCCTTGGCCTGCTTTCTGTTGCTCTTTCTTCTCCTCCTCCCTCTCCTCGTCCACCTTTTCCCTCTGCTGGTAGATGGCGGTCTTGAGTGGTTTGACCAGGCCCTCCTCGTAGACTTTCAGGATGGCCTCACATACAAAGCGGTACTGGCTCTGAGGGAGATGGAGACAAAGAGATTTCAGTTAATGAATCAAAACATTTAGGAGCAGCTGGATATGCATATTGAAGCATCTACATACAGGTGTTTGGATCATCATGGCCCTCTGGTCTCTCATGGTCCTGACAATATCTAGAGGATACACTGGCTGACCACACTCCATTAGACACAATGCTGTCTCCATCGTGATCAGAACCCCTGTCCGACCAATGCCCGCACTGGAAAAAAAAACAGACCATAGAAAATCAAGGGTTGAAATGAGTTAATTGAAAAACACAAAAAACAGCTATTTGCCACAACTTCAGAGAAAGAACTGTACCTGCAGTGAACCACCATTGGTTGGTCCTGTCCAGCCCGTTTGGTCCGTACCAGAGCCACAAAATCCAAGAAATCAGTGGAGTCATCAGGAACGCCGTGGTCTGGCCAAGCCAGGTACTGAATCTGGGTGAGTTCTCTCTGCTGCTCACTCTAAACACACACACACACAGGAAGGGGAAAGAAGAAAATAAACTCTTTATGATATTTTCATGCCTTCCAGGACGATTTCTCTATTTGAGGCTTAGAAACAGGATATTCACTCACTTCAGTCAAGACCTAAGCTTCGTAAGTAATTATTCCAAGATATCATTCATATTTAGAGCAGGTTTAAAACATGCTCTTTTGTTTTATGTGGTCAACCTCCTAATGTTTTTCATAGAGCTCTGTGTCCTAGGAGGTATTTTACAGTGCCCTGTTTGTTTAACTGTAGCCTTAAGGCACATTATAAAACGTGCCTTAAGGCTTTTTTCCCCTCAGCTGGACCACTTTGTGATTCCTATTGTTCATATTTTATGAAACAACAGATCCTGATGGTAATATTTTCTGTGGCTCTACTACAAAGTGTAAAATTTCTGTTGCTGTCATTCAACTATGAATAAAAGGCAAGTCACACTTTTTCCTTTGTTTATACAAAAGGGAGAGAAAAAACACACTAACACGATACTGCAGCAAAGTCATGTGCACTCTGATCAGAAAATAAGAGTCAGCGAGATTTAATCCCAACATGGACACAATGAAGACAACATTTACAGAAACACACACAGAACCTACAGCAGATAACTACTGACCACAGTTTCATGTGCGAGTCAGAGACCTTGTGTTCCTATTTAATATTGCCTCTCTGCATCACCATGGTAATACATCTATCTCCATGGCAACAATCACAGGCAGAGGAGAATGCTAATTGCCTCCTCCTACAGCCACAGTATATTTTAAAGGCCATGATACATGGGGAACACACAGAGAAGTAATCAGAAAGACACAGACAGGAGGAAATCACAAGGAAACAGCAGAAACATTTGATCCTACATGAGAAGTTTGCTTTCAGTTTAATTCTGTCCTTAATGCGAGTATGGTAGATGCCTTTTAACATACATTACAGCTAACGCTCCAACTCAGCTATGTTGTGGCATTATTTTGTATCCAAATAAGACAAAAATCTGTTGGTTTAGATGCAAAATAAACATCCACCATAACATGTTGATGTGCCACTGTAAGCATCAAAAGGCTTCAACATCAAAATAAGACAAACTTACACTCTCTAACTCTTTTTTTTTTCCCAAACTAACATCGTCCCACTCTCTGCTCCACTCTTCCTCTGTTGAGTTTCTCTATTCTCGCTCTCCCTTTTTCACTTGACTGACTTGGGTGGTTGGGGTTGTCATGGTAACCAGATCCCAATACGTGGCCCGCATGCAGCAAGTGGGATCCAGAAAAAGAACAGCCCACACTGGTCACTATGGCAACACACCCTCTCAGAGTCCTCAGCAGCTCATCCTTCCTGAGATGCTGGTCCTTGTCTTTGATTGGACCCAGCATCTTCCCCTGTGCTGCCTCTGCCCTCCTCTCTAACCTGCTGTGGTTAACAGCCACACCCTCTCACTTTCTCCTCTTCATCAGCTTCATCTTCACTCTGTACTTTGCTTTCGCTCTGTCTCTGTCACTTTTTATGTGTGTCAGCGTATATGTGTACCTGTGGGTGCATTAGAGTCATTTCCCGGACCAGGAAGGCAGAGTTGCCCTCTTCATTGTGGCATGTTACTGTGAAATCTCCATAGGTGGCGCTGCTGTCTGGATTGGGCCAATACTGGTGGCACTTCACCTACAAAACACACATATGTACAAATACACACAATGAACACATTACATATTCTGTCCATGTGGAATCATTAAATCATTATGTCGCTTCAGAATAAAAAAAAAACTTTTTATCATTTATCATTTTTTACTGACTTGCTTTACCTGTAACAGGGCTGTAACCTATTTTAATGTATGCCATTTTTGTTTTATGTCCAATATATGTGATTGATTTGTCTTTTTCCTTATCTTGTGCAGCAGTTCTTTTAAAGGTGCTATTTAAAATCAAATATTATTTACTTTGTTTCTTATTGCGGTGCTGTTATTAAATTTTAAATTAAGAGTCTCACCTAGACATGCATTTTCTGACAGGTCAATTATTTTGGCACCTAATAGACTCACTGAGGGTGTTTTTATCTGAAAAATTAGCTTTTGTGCTTGAGCTGGTTCCCCTCAGGTTTCCCTCAGGTTTCTATGATTTTTCCTGCTATACAGAAACCTAGCATGTATGTCCACCACTTTGGGAAGGATATGTAATCAGAAATACCTCATCAACAGAGGGTGTTGTACAATGCACAACAATTTGCAGAAATTGACAAGCCCATATGAATCAGCTTTTCAGGTTCTAAACCAATTTATTTTGGGTTAAAAAATGGTTCAAAATAAGGTGCATAAACAGGAATAGAGTAGGTTCCATTTAGGTGGGAAAGGCCTATAATCATAAAAGGATTCAGCACTTGTTAATGTCTAAATGTCAGACTTTATAGTTGAATCCAGCAATCACACATGTACAGTTAAGTTTTGAATGGATTCACTTAAAATAAAACACATTTTTTAATGTTCTGCAGTATATGGTTTCCAGTCTTTGAAGTCTTTGAAGAATTCTTGTACATACCCGCCCCCTCTCAACTTGTGTAGTCAGCATGACTACCATGGATGAGCCCTGCTCCCATGTCATTTGCCAGAAGTCAGGGCAGGTGTTGGGCAGCGGGCCCTGGCATGCTATGTAGCGATTTATCAGACTGGAGGCTGGAATCTCCATCTACAGAGAGAGAGAGACGGTGATTGGGATACAGAGAAGAAAATCAGATTGCAAAAATCACACTTTACAGCCTCAGCTACAGCAGTGA
>JAPZDZ010000005.1:17827775-17842644 GCA_029783805.1 Acanthurus tennentii
TTTTCACAGCTTCTCTGTGTGCTCTGTGGAATCTCTCCATGTTCCACCAGATGTGTGTGCGTGTGTGCGTGTGTGTGCGTGTGTGTGCGTGTGTGTGTGTGCGCACGTGTGCATGTGCATGTAATCTTGTTCTCACCAGTATCTGAACTTTGAGCCCAGGGTGAAGTAGTGAGCGAAGAAGTTCTTCTGTGGTGGGATGGGCTGCTCCAGCCTGAAGAAGGTGTGGTGCTCCACACAAGCCTTCCACAGGTTTTTACAGGCCCGATAGTTCACCATGTTGAAACCCAGCAGCGTTTCCCGGGTCTCAGTCTATTTCACAGGGACAAGGGGACACCAGTTAGTGGACCATTTATCAACAATTCATTTAAAAAATATGTAGCAGAAGAACAAGAAAGTAAAGACAGATTAGGCCAGTGTGCTTCAACCAAGGAAAACAATAAAGAATAGAAATGTTACTGTTTATAACACTTGCCATTCGAACCCGGATTTCTGAGTTTTAAAGGTGCACTGAATAAACCATGATTCCCCTGTCACAGACACTGAAGCTATCTGTAACCACTGTTCAGCCATTATTTTTAGCTGTTTGCATTTTTCGCTTGATGTAAAGCACTTTCAATCACCTTGTTGCTGAAATGTACTATATTAATAATAGCACCTTGCCTTGCAATAGGAAGTTAATGTATCAAGCAGGTAATGTGCCGACACATTAATATATGTTGAAGACAGGTGCTGCTTCAGGGGAGAAGGAAAAGAAAAAAAAGTGGAGCGAAAAAAAAATAAAATAAAAGAACTGTATAATTGCGGAGTAAAATCTAAGTAATAACTATTTTTTTCTTATACAAATAACAAAGGCCTCAAAGGCTTCAATTCTAAAGTATTAGGATTAATGATAACTTGTGGTAGAAATAAACATCCAGTTGGCTGTAACAACACTCAGATCAAATATCTGTATGATTGTTTGTTGCGTGGAGAAGAGAAATAGATTCATGTGTCAAACAAGAAATGCAGGACACTCTGGAGGATTAGAGCAGTCAACCAGGACACAGACAGCAGGGGGTTAATCTGACATTCATTACACACCCACATATGCAGACACAACACATCTACATCTACATCTACAGGGCACCTACAGTATTCATACACATATTTATACAGTCAATGCACAACAACACAAAACAAACACATTAGAGTACACATTTGTACAAAATACAATTGTTGAAGGGAGATAGTAGTTAAGTTGTGTGTGTGTGTGTGTGTGTGTGTGTGTGTGTGTGTGTGTGTGTGTGTGTAAACTAACCGCCTCTCTTCTCAGCTGGATGAAGAACTGCTTGCATTTGAAGGAGATTTTCACTATTTTCAACCTGGAAGCACAAAGACAAAAGTTAGTGTCTTCACAAAAATAAGTTTATCTCCTGTATTGAGACACTTAGATTTGTATTGGCCAAAGGTCAGTCATTGTACAGCCAACACACTCACACAGGCACCTGTCTGCCACATGGTATACATTAAGGATCGTCTTCATCAAGCAATTTTGAGCAAATATTCCTCTGAAAAATTTTACACTGCTTTTAAAACAAAGAAAATCACGCAAAACTTAATCTAAAAATCATAACACAGAACACTTTTCTGAGACTTTTTCCATCTTAAAAGATGAAGTGTAACAACACATACAACCTAAACCAACTTAAAGAAAAGGTGTTAGGCTCGTGTGATGGACTCAAACAGTGTCATGTCTACCTTAAGTTTAGATTAAATTTTATTGTGTTTGCTGAAAGGTGCTCTCTCTAATGGCCATGGTCAGCTAATGCGATAATATCTGATCATAACTGCGCCAATATAAACACGTTACAATAAAAACTAGCCCCTGCTCTCATTAGCTGTTTGCAATATATGCTGATTCAAGCAATAACATGTCGTAGCAATGTGATTTTTCCTTTCCGACTCCTCAACACCAAGTCATTCCTTTATGTTTCTCTTTCAGTAACTTTAGTGCTGGAAAAGTCATCTTATCTCACACTGGTTCACATTATGAAGTATGTCTGTATAAGACTGTTCCAATCCAACAGTACAGATCTGAGACTGATTTATTACAACACCTGAACCTTTTGCATGTTGGTGATATTTAAAGGGTTCTACTCCTTTCTACTCCGTTCTTCTCCTGCCCCAGTCCACCAGATCACAATGAGTTTGAAAATTTTGGATAATGTACCAACATGATAAAAAACAAAAAAAATAACGAGAAGCTGTTTTTTTTTTGTTTTTTTTTTACATTTTAATGTTAAAATAGTACATATTGAAAGTTTAAGTAGTCTTGGCAAAATGTCACATTTCAGCTGTACGTTTGACAGCTTTCTCCTTCCATTCTGTCATATATATATAAACACATTGGTGTCTCTTAGTGTTTCAGTGATGCTTATCTCTTCTCGAAAATCTATTTTCTAGTCATGTGTCTAAAGAGGAAGAAACAGTGTGAAATAATGTCCGAATCAGAAGACCACACACGAGCGGCCACAGTAAGAGGTCTGCTGATGAGCAGCAGAGTAACATAATCCTTCCACAAAGCTCTGCTGCTGCTGCTGCTGTGACTCATCGCTCCCTGCTAAATATATTTTACATACTTACTCACACACACTTGCATGGACAAACACACATATGCTTAGGCATAGTGTGAGTCATGCCCCATCTAAGTGTGGCTCATTTGTCGGGGTGCTGTGGACACAAATAGGGAAATGGCAAAAGTCTAAATGTTTGTCTCTCTTTTGACTCTTTTTTACTGTATGTAAGAGTTCTAATTTATGAAAAGAGAGGAAAAGTGACACAATGAGAAGGGACACAAAGAAAGCAGATTTTGACACAGTGAGTCTTTGTTAAAGAGAGAATGAAGACAGAGAAAACCAGGAGGGAGAAGAAAATCAGTGCGTATAAGGTTGAGAAACACTGTTTACTATTATAACTCTCTCACACATGGTAGGGGACAGCTGCTGGGGACACCGCTGTTGGTCTCTAAATTTAGCTCAACTGACTGGACAGACAGACACACGCACTCACACACAAGAACCGGCTTAAGCTTGTTTTTTATCTGGTTAGGAGGCCTCTGCATTGATCTCCAGTATTTTCACTACACTGTGACACACACTGACACACACTGATCCCTACGGAAAGCAAAGCCTTCGGCCTAAAAATTCCATGGTATGACTTTTTTTCCCCAAACGCCTGTGTTCTAGACGTGTTCCCAAATTTATGAAATGGTTCCCCAAGATATTAGTAATACAAAATTCATCTTTTTCATGGCTCTACACTACATTCAACCTCAGTAATCAAAAAATTTTTACTGTTGTCAAACATGTTCAGGAACAACATACACTCATACAGTACACACCAGCTGCTATGGGCATTTGGCCAGGGTAGGTGTGTGTGTGTGTGCGTGTGTAAAGCATACACACAAGCGAATTATCTTCCGGAGTTACAGGGATTCGAGTAGTTATTCCACCACCCCAAGCACCCATTAACATTTAGCCTTCCACAGTGAAGCAGCAGAGTATGGGAGATTTCCAAGAATCGATGCTCAAGAGAGAATGAGACCAAGAGACATAAAGAGTGATGAGAGTACGTGAACTAGACAGAGAAAGGTAAATGGAGGATAAAGGGTGAAGGAAAGCAAGCGGATTTTATGTCTATAATGTTTCCAGGAAACCTAGTTTAATATGAAGTCCTCCCCCTCAAAAAATCTGGTGGAATCATCTGTATAATTCTAGAAAAGATCAGCGAAGGCTTAAACATTAATATGCCATGTCATAATCACTGTGTGAGAGGTTACCAAAACATTATGCAGCATATTTCTTAGCAAAAAGGTTCCCTGGAAGCGATTCAAGTGGCGCTGGCAGCAAACTGATGGACAGAGAGGTGAGTTTGTGACGAGAACATCCACAGTTGGATTCCCCTGATCAGAGGAAATACAGTTCTCTCGTCTTGTCACTAATTACTGCTGGAACTACAAAAAAACAAAGCAGCAAAGATTCAACTGTCCCAATTTAGCTGCTGATAGTGACTGTGGTTTCTGTATGACAATATTAATGGAGAGCTTGTTTGTTTTTTTTAATCTAACAGTTCTCTGTTTTCCGTCCACTGTTCAAGTCATTCACACCTGAGAGCTGCCAGTTTTTTTTCAATTGGCTGCAGAGTAGCTTCACTAAAACAGATGGCTGTCAGCACCTTGCTTGTGGGCTCCCAGCAGGTATAACTGAAACTCTTGAAGTTGTGTGCATGTATTTTTTATGTTTCATCCCTTTCTTTCAATATTATGCCCTCCAACCCACAAACCACTTCCTCTCACTTCCATGGTGTTCCACAGGATTCAGTACTTGGCCCTTTCATATTAGCCCTCTACCTGCACCCCTCTGTGATTTCATCTCTTTTCATGGTCTTCACTTCCACTGCTGCATCGATGATTATATGTACTGTATCCACTAAATCCTGCAGCACTGCAATTCAGCTCCACCCTGACCAACTTCTTCACTGAAATTAAACCATGGATTCATGCCAACTTTCTAAAACTGAACTGTGACAAATCTGACATGATCATTATTTGCCCTAAGGTTCTTACCAGAACCACCCACAACTTCTGCTTCTCCCTACGCTTCAACAGTAAGGTCTCATTTGAAAACTAAGACATTTTTTTAGTTTTTCACATGATTGGTTCCATTTTTCGACTTTCTTACTTACTAGTAATGGCCACCTTCCCAGTAAAGAAAAGATGGAGAGAAATCTCCTGGCGAAACTTAAGTAGGGGACCCACAAACTCAATAATCCTTGCAAGTTTCTGTTTTGTGTGTGTCACTCACCATGGGAAATAGTTGATTCGTACCCTGTTCTTGTAAACCACAATACCAGCAGACATCACCCCAATAAGAATCTCTGTGTTGCTCTGGTCCTGAAGAGAAGGGAACAGAGCACATGGAGGCAGAGTCAAATGGAGAGACAGAGATCAATAGGGGAAAAAATAGGAGAAAAAAATTAAAAAGGAAAAAAAAATAAGAAAAAGACATTTTTGGTAAGCTTACATAAAATGTGAGCTTTGCTTAAACCAGACAACTTGTCTTTAACTTGGAGTAGATGGTAATGAGACACTTAAACGACCCTTAGAGATAAAAATGTGTGCATAAAGAATAGTGTTTGTGTGGTTGGGTTCAGGCCAGGGTCCAACAAATATCTACAGTAAAGTAATGAAGACCTTCCGATATGTCTACACTTTTGTCCCAGTCTGCTATTTCATTAAAAATGTAATTTTATACAATGTGTAGTGAAAATCCTGCATGTGCAATGTGATACTGGCAATGACAGAGTGTTGGAACATGTTTGGCTTCTTCTACTTTGTGGACAAAACAAAACAGTTTTTTTTTTAAGCTCTGATTTAATATCAACATGGAAACATCACCTCACACTGACAATCTGTTCTTGATGATGATTTCTGTCTTTATTATTTAATTGCTGCATAGTATCCATAAAACAGATTTAGCACAAATTTTACTTAACCTTGACATCATATTTGATGCTACGTAGTACTTATCCCACCAGCAGTTAAGGTGAATCTTCATGTTTTATAGTAGCCCAGCTTAGATGGGTAATAAATCAGATTCATGTGATGTTTTCTAAATGATTATCCAATAAAAATATATACAACAAATCAATATAAATAATGACTTGGCTACTCTGCTACTATCTGTTGCTGTTTTAGTGAGCTGAATGCCAATGTGTGGCATTTCTGCAGGATGTGGGCATCAACACCAACTGTACACAGTGCAGCTCATCCAACCTGTTCTCATTCCTCCTCAGCTGCTGAGGGAATGAAAACAGCATTTGATCGAACATGTTGTGACAATGGGGGTCCAGACTGGGACTTTATGATATATATTCAGAAACCACCAGCTGACGGTGAATGTTAACTAAATTAGCTTTGACCGTTCAGGGTCTTTGTGGGGGAGAGGAAAGGCTAGAGTGAGATCACAGATACCCTGACATGTTTAACAGACTGCATAGCTATTTCTGGGGAAAAAAAACCTATGAGGCAGCAGGCAAAAAGCAAAACAGAAAAAAAAACACAGAAATACAATCTGTATATGCAGCAGTTAACAAACACACACCTGTCAAGTGTTCACAGTCGCAGAATAAACCCTTACTTACCCTTGCATAGTGCAGCTCTACCCCGTAGAGCTCCAGCGTGCGTGCTGTGTTCAGATAATTAAACTCTGACTGGGCAGGAGATAGACCACTGAGAGGAGGGGGGGTGAGAAGGAGGGAGAATGAACAGGTCACAAAACAAACAAAGAAATGGGAGATCAGAGATATGAGTAAGTAACAACAGGAAAAACATTAGATAAACTGTGGAATCTAAGGCATGTGTGTGTATGTGTGCATCTGTATGTGTAAGCATACTTTCAAGGATGTAAAGTAGTAGGTTTTCTTACTAGTTTCTTATTTCTCACACAAAAAAAATCATAATTTTGACAGTGTTTGACACGATGCCCGCTGGCTGCAGAAATAATTTCTTCTACTGCAACAAATGAAGTAATCATAACAACATGTGACATGACAGTAGCATGAGGAGCCTCTTCAATAGGACATACAGTGATCTTTTCAAGGCCTAGAATTCAATATAGCTGAGTGATTTTCCTACCACACTCAGTTATGTGTATCAGCTCCTTTGTGGTTCTACATGCATTTACAGTGCTAGAAATACATTTACTCAGATTGCCCTTAAGTACACATTTGAAGTACTTATATTGTACTAGATGTTTTTCTTTCTGTGCCATTTCATTGTTCTCCTTTTATGCATGTTAGGACTGAGTATTTTTCTTCGTACTTCACTACATTTATTTTATAAACTTTGTTAGTAGTCTGTATTCAAGCAAATTATGAGTTTACAGAATATGATATTTTATTTAATCAAACTGATTGGCCTTACAATAAAAACAAGTAGAGCAAAAATTACGAAATTAAAAAATAATTGACAGAAAATTAAAGGCAACATTTTTTAGCATTTTTTTCTGTTGAAACTGCTAAATATTTCATTGTTCCAAATTCTCAAATTAGAGGATTTGCTGCCCTTTCTGATTATATTCAAACCCTTTCACTTAGGAAGCATATTCAATACAGGGTTTTTACTTATAACAGGTTATTTTACAGTGTAGTGATATTACAACATCCTCCACCATTATGCATTTGACTGTGCCTGCTGGTGTATCAGTTTACTTGTGCTGCTGGTGATGTTTGGAGACCTCTTTGTGGAAGTCCTGGGGGGGGTTGGGGATGAAGCAGTATTCTGACAGATATCCTGTTGTATGCTCCGTTTCACTGTAATCCCCCAACTCAGCTACGGAGAGAGAGAGAGGTGGATATAATGTCAATGCACCACTGCTCTCTCGGTTTAACTTGCAGAGAAAATGACAGACACAAATAAAAAGGAAGCAGGTATCTGTTTAAAGAATTATGTAACACAAGACTGAGTTATATCAATCTTCTGTATGATCTGTATACCTCACTGTAAAGAAAAATGATACCCAAAGTGAAACATGTTCTGAGCTTCAACGCGTAGCATTCTTCATCTTATCAAAAGCAAATTTCATTTAATTGACCTTCTATCAGCCATCATCTCACATTTCTGTCGTTTCGTTATCTAATCTATCTTATAGAGTGCATTTATTTTTTTTAAGGAGGTATTAGAACAATCACAATGGTGAGTAAAACAAGTATATATATTCACATATTAGGTGCAATAAAGATTTCTTACTTCAGCCTATGACACTTCTCTTTAAGAAATAAGGTGTTTTCACTGTAAACACATTAAGGACATATCAGACTGATATATTTTAGTTCAATAAAGTTATATCTACCCAGCAATTTGAAAACATGCAGTGGATCTAACTGAGCCGAGGTGATTAAAAAACTATGTGTATACATTACATTGTATATTACAAATATCTTTATGAACACGTCAAAACAACAACTCTACATTGGCCATATTTTGAGGATTATATATCATAAAACAAATGGCCAAAGGCATTCAAACATGGCTGAGAATGACAAAAAGACAGAAGGATTACAAATGTAGCTTTTTTTACTCAAAGATGAAAAGGGGGTAACATGCAGAATGAACTGATTCCCAGATCTCCGGTAGCTTTTAGATCACTTCACAGAGAAGGAGCTCTGAACCAATCCCCAAAGCCATTAGCTCACTGGCTGGCCATTGTAGCTCAAATGCATCAATTCACTCAAGTAGTCCCTGGACTAACCTCCAACCAGTAGCCTAAGCATATTGACCAAGGAAATCAATTCAAGCTCACCCTCTTATTGATGAGCACACTGCTCTAGGGAGAAATATATGCACAGTCAATAACTTACATGAGAACAGTAGGCTAGTGTTGGTTTTATTTTATGCTTCAGTTATTACTTCAAGAGGGTCCAATATTAGGGCCAATGAAGCTCAGAGACAAGCTGACAACCTGATCCCTCCTTATATGTTCATAATCTGATGTAAAATCCATTGAGAGCTGCTGATTGGCTAAAAGTAAAAAGATAAGATTCAAACCAGGCTCTTTAAAATTAAGCTATTTACCAACAAAGTAAGAAAAAGACATCCAACTCTCCATTTGCTATGATGGATTCACATGCATAAAGAGTAATTTAATCCAAAAGTATATGCGTGTTTTCTTTTACATCATTAACACTTCATTTCCATTCATTATTGACAGAAAATTGGACTGTATGTTCACCAGGACTGTCAATGACTGTCAGTCTGAAAAACTGTTAATACATTAACAAAAGAAACAGTATGAAACACAGTTTAAACCAGCTTGTGCTTAGTGATGCAACATTAGTGCGGACATAAAAGCTGCATTACACAAGCACACATCCACTGTGAAATAACACAATGAGTTATTTTTTGAGGAAGGAGTTGTTGCAGTGTGCGGACAGTTGGTCAATTTTAAACAAGAATTTAGGTCTACTGGGTGGGATTGGTGGTGTTTTGAGAATGGAAGCCTTAGTGTGGGATTTAGAGCGATCAGTGCAGGCACTCAGGCCGAGCTAACTGAATTAGCAGCATAGCAGCTGCTTCAAGCCGTTTTTCCCAAAGCAAACATTTATCTCCATAATCTGGGCTGGCACTGTGTGAAGTGACAACATGGACCTAGCAAGAGAGTGTCTCTGTGCGTGCGTGCGTGTATGTGTGTGTCTGTGTATTTGGGGGTAAAAGCAGTAGTATCATAATGTTGGTAGTCTAGGCCAAATCTCTTCTCTGACCTATATACTGTATCAGAGCAAATTCCCCCCAAAATATGCTAGAGAGGTGGAAGACAGAAAGAGGGCGAAAGCGGAGGGGAGGGAGATAAAAGAGGGGGGTTTAAGAGTGCTAAAAAAAGGATAAGCAGAGAGGGATAAGAAAGATTAAATAGAGATAAAAGACAGAAACAGACAGAAGGCAAAACAGGCCGCACGAAAACAAAGAGCAGCAATAAAAGAGAAAGAGCGAGTGGGACAGACAGTCAGACCAGTGTGTCAGGAGTCATTATTCAGATGACAGAGGGGCCCAGTCAGCATTTACTGCACGGGCTAGATCACAAAATGAGGCTGAACGTCCACTGGCACTGACTGGTATGTAGGTCTAAAGGGATGTTTTTTAAACAGTGGTTTTGAAAAATGTAGGCCAAGAGGTGTTGGAGCAACGTTGTAAGCAAGGCCAACAAACCAGAGATGTACTGAGTGCTACATAATTTATTGAGAAGCCAACTGCATGCCTGTAGCAAAATTTGGATCTCTACAATAAAAGTGTCGATGCTGTTTGTTATCATCTATATCTTGTAAATTCAATCAGACATCATGTCTAAAACATTTATATGTTTGCCCTTTATTCAATATATGAATGCATGGGACAAAATAAAGGATAATGCATAGTCCACATTGCCTTAACACATTTCCATTTGTCGCAATGCTGCTGTACCATTTTTGGTCAATAGCAAGTATTTTCTGACTAGTCCCAACTGTAAAAAGCTGAACCACAATCACGTTGAATATTTATATCACTGTAAATTATATGCAATTTCATCACCCAGCTTAATTGAATCCTAATGGCTTCAGAGCACCAGCTATAAATGCACTGAGGCAACCACAGTGATTACATTTAACAGTGTGTGTAGCTAAAGAGGGGCCTAATGAATTGCCTTTCCATCGTTTTGTAAAGTGGATGTATCCAGGGAGCTTTAGGAACTACTTACATTGAACAGCATAGGACGCCAGCAGTGCAGCTGTGTTGTGTGGACAGGGCAATCTGAAAGTCACAGAAACACACACCCACACCCAAAAAAAACACGAAACAAACAGATATACAGATTAAGTTGGACTGCAAATACATTTTTCTACATCACAATAAGATAACCAATAATTTCATGTGTATGTGTTCTTAAAAAAGTTTACAACCTGTAGTTAATACACACCTGAGGCTCAGAAAAGCAAGATGCAGAGAGCAAAGATTGATATTTTAGTATTTCAAAGCTCTGTTGTCTTTCAGTGAAACTATGAAAAACATCTACACTGGTAGCAACATGTTTGGCACTCTGATCTACACTACCAGGCTCCACCCAGGTGCAGCAGTTCAATGACATGAGCACGACAACAGTCTGCTGCACTTGTTATTGTTATTCTCCTACTTCTCCATCCTCTTTGTATATACTGGTAGATTGCAAACCAGCATTTGAGGTGCATATCACCATGAACTGCATCATCACTGCATTATTGATTCAACAAAGCTGATTTGGCTTCATATAATCTATTCTTTTTTTACCATTATCAAGACATAACCAATGGCCAATAAATTTTCTGCACCCATTCATAGTGTGCTTCCCCTTCACACCACAAAGACCTATCAAGAAAAGCAGTGGCACATATTTCCACTGATTTGAAACAAAAATGAGTGTGCTGCGTGTGTAGGTACATCTTCTCCATGAGCTTGTATGCACATATATGTACAGATGTACAAACCTCTTTAGATCTCCCAGTACTTTCCACTACAACTGATGCTAATAAACTCTATTAGTGCAGCACTTGAGGCAGAGCTGCCCACTTTTATCTATACACAGAGAAAGACGTACTCACCTTCCAGTTAATATATCCTGCTTTATCTGAAGAAAATATTGATACCTGAGGGGGGACAACACACTGCATTAGAATTACAAACAAGGGAACTATTATCTCAATTTAAATTGAGTATAATATGATCTAAAGACAAGAAGCCGATAAATGCCTGCTGGTCAGATTTTAATGGGGACACTTCTAATGGCCTGTTAATTCAAATCAATCAACACCCCTTAGCAAAGTTCAATTAGAAGCGCAATAAAACTCACTTTGCAACTAAAAAACAGATTTGTTTTATTCAAAAGGGCTTTTCCTGTCATGTGTATTCGTAACACCATTACAGAAAAACTCTATAAAACTGAAACATTACATATAGCATGTAGACTGGAAAGTAATGATATTAGTAGTTTAGAGGAAAGGACAATAAGTTATATTAAAATTTTAGGGGCAATAAAAATGTCACCATGTCAATATTTTCTCCATATCTCACTCACATCAATGTTGTTCAAACCAGTGTTGCTGTGCACTACATCACTGACGTCATAAACACTGCACAAGATCAGCATCAGCACGTCAGATCCACAGCTCACTGTTACATGCTGTATACAAAGTGTTGATAAGGCTGGCTCAGAAGGCTAGGCCATGGCTGAGAGGATGAAATGAACACCAGGCAGAGAGGGCGATATGACGCTGTGGTGCCTCCTCTGCACATTGTGTATGTAGAACACAGTGTTGCAACCCTAATGTTTGCAGAACTGTGGGTTGGATGACACATTATGACCTCGATGCAAATATTTTTTTTGTAATCAGCTTACATCAATGAGAGAAAAAAAACCCTGGGACTGTTTTTATGAAACCAATTTTAATAATATACAGACAGGAAATATATTTATTTTTCATATACTCACAGTTTACACCATGACCCCTCTAGCATGATAAGCTCTGGGAAATCAGCCGCTATGTGTAGCACTTAACACTAATTTAAAAATACTCAGTCCCTCTTGAAGAGACTTAGTTAAAAAAAAAACTGAAAATATACTGTATTTGCTTTGGTTTGTGTTGATGTGAGTGGCGATGAACAGTTTGCCACAACTTTTTCCCTGAGAAAAAGAGATGGCTAAAAAGAGCAAACTAATTAAACTTGCCAGATTGTAAATCGCTAATCTTTGATGCTATTTGACATCAGTTTAAAGTGATCCAGGAGCTGGAAGTAGCAAAAACAAGGCCGTGAATGTAGCCTAAATCCAGTTTAACACCTTTACGAAATGGACACCTCTGCATCACAGAATATTGAGAATTTACCAAAGTGATAATCATTGTGTCTCCTACCGTGTGTATTCTTCCTGAAGTTTATTAGGGTCTGTCACAAAAAATTTGACTCTGAAGCTCAGGTTATGAGGAGACCCTCCTGAAAAATGATGATAAACAGTTAGAGAGGAAAAGACAATATTGTAAATTTGAAAGACAAATTCCTGATCCAGACAGCTACAGTTTAAAATGAGGTCATGTTATAATCTCAGATCTTGAAAATTAATCTGAAACTGTGTGACATTTTTTTTTATGATGATAAAGATACTGTAATTTAGTGACATACAGTGTTATTCAGACAACTTTTTCCTCAAAGCTCATGAAAACAGGAAGTTCTAATTCAGGAAAAGAAATACTGACTGATACAGTGGCATTTTTATGTGGGTTCCAAACCCTTTTTTTATTTTAACTGTGACAGAGCATAAACATGTGGAATAAATAACTTTAAATGCAAAATAAGCAAGTCTACACGATATCAACACACAAGGCTAACCTGTACAGTCAAAAATCCAAAACGCTGTGGTTATTCCTCAATGAATCAATCTCTCAGCATGAAAACGGGGTTGAATCAAAGTTCAATCATTGCTTAGGCAGGACTGCATTTCTTACAAGGGCTACTTC
Organism: Acanthurus tennentii; assembly: GCA_029783805.1. NCBI lineage: Eukaryota > Metazoa > Chordata > Actinopteri > Acanthuriformes > Acanthuridae > Acanthurus > Acanthurus tennentii. The sequence goes on from JAPZDZ010000005.1 coordinate 17,840,829, forward strand.
TGAATTGTTCTACAAGTTACAAATTCTATTACTCATTATTAAAAAAAACAGCTGGGTTGAAAATAAGTTTAATCATTGCTTGAGGCAAATTCAGAATATTAAATAACAGTGTGAAGACTTTTGCTTGAGGTTTGTTTGGACTTTTAACTGTCCCTGAAGCTGGACTGCAGACTTCTGCAGTAAACAGCTGGCAAATTTTGAAATGTACCAGCTGTCTGGCAGTCAGTTAAGGTGAACCTGAAAAATGACCTGGACTGGTTAGTTTAGGTGGTATGTTGTGGATTTCACCTACTTTTCAACTGTTTCCTGATGGGCTTGTTGGGATCGAGCCAGCGCTGTAAAATATTGATTGAGAAACACTTAGAGACACCATGAAGCCTCCACAGCATGAATACACACAAGCTAAATTATTCACCACTGGCCACACACACATAACACACCTGACAAAAACACCCAAACACTGCATGCATGAACACAAACACACAAAAACACTATGCACAATAACATACACTGAATGTATATTCTAGTCATGTTTATTTGGTCACAGTCACACACACATTTCTCCCATAGATTAAAAACATCATACTGACTGGTGAATCTAGGGAGTCATCAGCCAAGTGCAGGCCGAAGTAGTCTCTCTCAGTCAGCTCCAGGTGCTTAAAGACAGCATCCAGCAACACCTGGCCATGATCTGACTTCTACAGAGAGAAACAGAAAACACACACTACGTTAGAATCTGTCACTTAATTTCCACAAAGGAAAAGCAGAACAAATGAGCACTACATTGCACAAAGATCTCTGAATCATGTCCTTCCCTCTCTGTTGCCCACAGACTCCTCATGTGAAAGGTCATGAGGAGAAACAGTGAGGGCACGCAAATGAGAGAGGAACTGATTAAACCATATCCTGTGCAGTTTTTGTCAAGAAGACTGAAGCTCAGCGCTAAGAGTCCTCACACAAAGAAATCCCTTTTCCCCTCTGCTACATAATTTAAACGCACTGCTACAGAAGCATTTGACCAAGTTAAGATCTTTGTGCGACTCATCTAATATCTGCATGGAAAAGAACATGTATGAGGAATTAGGTCAATGGCTCTCAAACTTTTTCTGGCCTTCAGATGTTGAAAAAAAATTCACATCCTTCCATTTTTTGAATTGTATCAATCATTGACAATGACAGAACACAAGTAAAAAAAAACTTAAAATTTCCATTGAATTTTAGCAAAAGTAAAGGTCAGTATGTTAGCATTAGCAAACTCCCACTCTCTAACATTTAACAATAACATGAATCACTAAAGTTTCAGCTATTTTTACCTGTGATGAGTATCTATAGTTTGTTTTTGTTATGATTTATTGTGTCTTGTAATTATTGTTGTTTTAAGAATACCAAAATGAAGTGACTCCTGGGAGCGTTTAGATTTCCTCTATTAGGAGAGACATGCAGAAGAGCCATTGACATATGGTCACATGTTAGCTTGTTTCAGTGTGATCTCAGTTCCAGGTTGTGGTGACTTGGCTTGATTGGCAAGCATCTGATCACATTACATACATATATATATATATATATATATAAAAAATATATATAAATTAGGGCTGTCGAAGTTAACGCGTTAACTCAAACTCCTTTTAACGGCACTCATTTTTTTAACGCGCAATTAACACACACACGGTCTGTGCCTTGCCAGCTCCCGTAGTTTGGGGAAGTGGCGCTAAAATAACATCGCAAACGGTTACAAAGCTGAAATGGATACAGAAAAGGGACTTTTAAACGGAAAGTTTAGCTTTAAAGTTTTGCCCAATGGTTCTCTGGACAAAAC
>JAPZDZ010000005.1:17842744-17856513 GCA_029783805.1 Acanthurus tennentii
AATTCACTTTTGCTTTGTTCTGTTCTGAGAAATTGAGTTTTGGTCATGGGTGTGAATACTTTTGCAACCCACTGTATATTGTTTTACTGTTTTTCACTGTATTATGGTCTATTTTATGTTTTATGATTATTATGTTTTATGATTACTTATGTACAGCACTTTGTTCTCAGCTGTGGTTGTTTTTTAAGTGCTTTACAAATAAAGTTGAGTTGAGTTGAGTTGAGTTGAGTTGTCACAGTTGAATACTTGTCACAAAAAAAAGCACCGTGGGAAAAGGCACAAAGAAAAAACCGAAGTAAAACACTGAAACTACCATCAGTCTTTTGCCAAGATAAGAGCAAAGTTTAAATCTGCAAGTTCTGCTTTTTGAAGGGTTTTTGACAGGAAACACTTGGCAGTGCTTTTTGCTATGGTAAAAGATTGTTGCTGTTTGTAAGAACTTTAAGCTTTAATGGAAAATATTCTCTTCTTAGTATCAGTCTTCATAGTAATAACTTTCCTGTTTTGCCTAAAACTTCTATTGATTAGAGGCCTAATTGGTTTAACTCACAAACTTGAGAAGGGCTAGGATATAATCATGGGCCTCAAAATACATGCAACCGAGAACAAGAGCAGAATAGAATGAATAGAAGATAAAGGAAAGTGAAAAGTTTTTACCCTGCTCTATATGAACCTCTATCTTCCTCAAGTTTGCAAACAGTCTAGGGCTGGTTTATACTTCTGTTGTTCAACATTTATTATCACAAAGTCCAGCATGACCTGCTTTTTATAGTCAGTGAGGAACAATTTATTAAACAAATCATTAATATCATTGTTAAATGAGAGCCAAATGAGAGTAGGACGGGCGAAAGGATAAACTGTGGGATCACAAGTGAGGCAGAAATTCACACTTGATCCTGCCACAATTGTAGAGAAAGTATGAGTGTGTAACTCCATCAGAGCTCCCATGGGAGAAAAGACACACACACCCACACCCACACACACACACACACACACACACCACACACACACACTCTCTCTCTGTGTCCACCTCTCCCCTTTACCCTGGTGACACACTTTTACAACCCAGCATGTGTGGAGGGAACGAATGGAATGATAGTTGACAGTTGACATGTTGACATGGCAGCCCTCTAGGATCACCAACAGTCTTTTAACACTCTAGTGTCTGTCTGTGTGTGTGTGTGTGTGTGCATGTGCGTGTGCATGTGTTTGTGTTAGCAATCTACTGCTGTCAAAGTCTTGTTAAGTGTGAGTCAACTGATGCTTTTTTCTTCCCCTCTTGCTAACTTTGCGCAGCTCTACTATCATGTCTAAATGATGAAAGAATAATAAACTGTTTAAAACATGTACATCTCAGCAAACAAAACCTTATTTCTCTGTCTACTGGAGGTGGTTGAGGTTGGTGAAGGATTTTTGCTACATCTGACAAAATGGACAAGAAACCCTCTTTGAGGAAAGCTACAGGTAAAAGGTTAAAAATGTCTGAATAATATTCTTTGCTGTTAATTGTAAGGTGATCATATATATTTTTTAAATTTTACTTGGTGCACTTGCTTTAAAAAATTTGCAAAACCAACCAGATAAACTGATAAATGTTTGAAAGTAATAGCTGTCTAGTAAGTAATCATAAAATATCTGATAAGCTGTCCATAGACACTCCTACACACTGATATAAATAATATCACAACATTACAAATACTGACTCCAAACAAACTTATCGCAACATTAACAGAAAGAAAAGACTGGGGTAAACAAAAAGACAAAATGATGGAAAAAATGTGACAAACATGCAAGACTTTAATATCTTTTTCCAAGTAAGGCTATTCATGGACATGTTTGAGAGACTGAGTGAGTGTGTGTGTGTGTGTGTGCGCGTGTGCGAGTGTCTGCTGCTTCCTTTTTGTATGAAATCACTTTTCAAGCCAGATGTAGGAGCCCTCTATGCACTTTGCTCCCAGGAAACTCATCACCACTGCACGTGTGTGCATATGTGTTTTTATGTATGTTTCTATTTATATGTATGTTTGTGTGTGTGTGTGTGTGTGTGTGTGTGCGTGTGTGCGTGTAAGCCTCTACTGGTATTCTGAAAGCATTCCTGTCAAATGTGCAATGGCCACCACTACAAAGGCAAACAGCCATACATTGTTTTAAACTGAACATGCACACAGGCAAACATGTCCATGTCCACACAGGCAAACCCACACACACTATAATTGCACAACATATAACAGTAAGAAAGTCCAGACTGTGGATAGCTCTTGGTCCAGATACTCTAATAGAAAGAGTAACACAACACATATTAAAGAGAGACCAATAATGACAGAATGAGAGACAAGAAGAACAATAGACGACAGAGAGAAAGTAAGAGGACAGTAAGTCATAGAGACACAGAGACAGAGAGAGAGAGAAAGAGAGAGAGAACAGGAAGAAAGAGAAAGAGAGTGATTGACGATGCTGTTGTGTGAGACAAACGTTCTTTGTGTTGATCTTCATCAGTCCAGCAGCACTACTGACTGAAATAGTGTCTCTGTGCGTGAGAGCGAGGAGAGAGAAGTGGTGATAGAGTGCAATCAGAGCACAAGAGACTGGCTAAGAGAGAGAGAGAGAAAGAGGTAGGGAGAAAAAGAGATGCTATGGTAAGTTTTAGACCCTAAGGGTTTATCGAAAGTGGTAAAAGGGGAAAAACCGAAAAACATCTAACCCATTAGAGACACCAAGAGGAAAGCTCACTGTTTTTTAAAAAGCAGGTTAAGAAAAACAAAGTGACACATATCATATTTATCTCCCTTCTCGTCTCTTTTCTTTCTAAAGGAAACAGCTGAATATGCTGCATGTAGGTGTTTGTGCTAAAGAATGATGGAAATTCAGGAATGCATGAGGCAGCTTGTCCAGACAGGAAGGGAACTACGTAGATGAGGAATGATCAACCTCATTTTCTCCCCTCTCTCTCTGTGTCCAAAACACTCACAAAATCCTGTAGAAAATCCCTTTAAACAAAGGCAGCAACTGCAACAGGAAGGCAACCCACTTCGGCCCAGCCAACATTCTAGACACAGCCACATTAAAATGCTTTGAATTAGGGGTGGGCGATATATCGAATATACTCGATGTATCGATGTATAAATCTGATGAAATGCATGAAATGACTATATCCCGACCATCGAGTACAAATTGTCACGTAAATGTTTTAAGACGTCGGCATGTAATTGTCTTTGAGTTTTGCTTCTTTCACTCTCTCCACTCCTCTCACAGCACGCAGCACACTCCCCCGCCCATCCAGAAAACTTCCCTTCGTGCATGCGTATTTTTGTATCAAGTGAGGAGGCAAGAGAGCACGGAGAGAGCGAAAAAAAGTTAAAAGCCTCAGCCAGTTATGGTAAGGGACGTTAATTGAAGATGGAGACGGACGACTTGGTTCCGAGAAAAAAAAACACGTTCCCACTCCTCCTGTGATGTGACTGTTACTATTCAGAGGCCTACCATACTATTATTTATTTTTATTTATTAAAATCTTGTGAATGCCGCAGCCTGGTTTAAATTCCGTAATTTTTGGACTATAGACCGCTACTTTTTCTCCGACGCTTTGAATCTTCTGGCTTAAACTCTGATGCGGCTAATTTACGGACGAAAATTAACGAATGTAAACGAGAACGTGTTTGACTAAGTAATTCCGATGCTGTTAAATGCAGACACTAAAGAAGACAGCTTTAGTGGTTTTAGTTGTTATATTTAGTGGGTACGGCTTATAAACAGGTGGGGTTAATAGTTGGTAAAAGGTTTGCTAAAGTTAATTTGATTGTGTAAAAAAATTTAAAAATTTAAAAAACTCCAATAGAAAGGTCAACTTTAATCATCGTACTGATGTCATTTTATGCATCAAAGGGTTGAATTTAACATTTATATAGTGATTTACAGGAGAAATCAAAAAATATAGATATATATCGTGTATCACGATATAGCCTAAAAATATCGAGATATTGGTTTTAGGCCATATGTAGCCCTACTTTAAATTGAATCCACCAAACATTTGCAGGTTATATTGTATTTATGAGTGAAGAAAACAACACCTGAGTCAAACTGTGAGGCTACACTACAGCATCGATGGAGCTAAATATCAAGCTGGCAATCATAACCCACTAACAGTAAGCAGATATTTTCAAGGCTGCTACAGATTATTATCACTTAAACACACGTACACTCAATTTGAGTAACCAAGGGCTGATGCTTCATCAATACAGAAAAGAAAAAAATCATGAAACGGTAGGTGAGCAGGAAAAATCACAGTACAAGATCCATTTAGTAGCTGTTCTAGAGGTTCAGTTATATTACAGGATTAAATGAGTGGTGAAATACTGCATACGATTTCATAGCAAATGGCCAAACTTCATCTGCTAATGAAGATCATTCAATTGGTTTTGAAAGAAACCTGAACGGCTACTGAAAAGACCTTGTAGTTAGTTTGTTTTCTCAAAAGCCCATTTGAAGGATTAAATTCTCTCCACAGACTTATTTTATTAAAAAAGAAAACATATTAATATATCTAGGGCTACCGACAAAAGGAAAGGAAATAACTAAAACACATTCAGTATATTCCAGCTACACGTACCTCCCAAATTTCTGGATAGAGAACCAGCGAACTAAGCAAATTGCTCCAAAACAGCCGCACCCATCCCACAACACAAACACAAATAAGCTGAGTCACTCTCCACAGTTTTCACACAAATGCCTTACTCTAAAACATAATGAAAATTTAATAACAAAAACAGGGCAGCTGTGCTCCCTATTTTTGGCCCTCACAGTCACAGAGATGGCACGCTAAGTGTGGAGCATTTGTTATTAGGACTCTGCTCAAAGACTAAGTTTTAAATGATTTCTTGCCATGGTCTTTGAGTTGTTTGGAGGTTATTTCTTGTATAACTTTTAGGTGAAATTATAACTTTTTCTCTAATATGCTTTGGCATCCACACATATGCTAGCTGCATCCACACTATTAAATTTTGATTTTACAAAAATATTTAAAGAAGAAGATGTCTATTCAGCATTTTAGCACTGTATAAGAATAAAGCTATGACCAGATTAACTTGCCTAAAAAACACACTTGACCATTCACATGGACTGAGAACGTGCATGCCGTTGTTTTGCATTTTCCTCCTGCACATGTAAACAATAAAAGCACAATAAATATATATGCACAATTTAACTGTGAAACATCTGCTGGCATAGAAAACAAGTAAGAAATAACTGCAATTCTGAATTAACAACTGGGGGTCATAGGCCCATTGATAAATACAGACTGATGCTGTTTGATCATGATGGAGGGATCACATGATATGTGTGTGATGAATCAGGAAAGGACATGTTGATATGATACTGATGAGACACATTCAGAAAAGGAACATGGGTGTCTGTGTCATCATTTTTAAAAGCAGGCCAGCAGCCTTTCGGCACGTCAACATAACAAAGCAACCCGAAGATTTTAAATGAGAAGTTTCTGTTCTAAAAAGCTGGAGTTATGTTCAGGCTAGGAGAAAACGTAGCAGAAGCTATGCATTTCTAATGAAGAACATATCAGGTTGGATGTAACCAAAGACTTTCAATCTACAAGATTATCAATCCAAGTGCCCACGTCCCACCCTCCCACACCAAGCACTCCGGTTCCCATGACAATAAGAGCCTGCTTCTGAATTCACGATCCTTGCTAGAATCAAGGCCAGTCGGCCAAGGAGAGGATCAATTGAAGTATTGTTGCTCTGCGGATGGCTTGTCTTTCCAGGAAGTTGCTGCTGCTGCAGGGGTCTGATCAATGACACTGACAGAGACCGAGTCATTCATTCAGCAAGGGGCAGGGAGGTGGGGGCTGGGCAGAGTCTGGAGCCGGAAGCAGAGTGGGTGAAACTGAGAATAATTTGCAAGGAAAATGTAAAGAAAGTAAAAGCAGAGAATTTAGAAAAGATACACTATGGGCTATCATTACAATTCATATTGTTAATTTTTTTTGTTTGTTTGTTCTTTTTGTGTGTCTTTCTACTCTGGACTGTTGCAGTGTGTGTCCCTTACAAAAGGCACATCTGACATTGTTAGTATATATTGTTTGAGATTCTAAGAAACTTGACATTAAACATAACAAATTTGACTTAATACACTTTTATAAAGAAATATAAATTTCATATAGATTTAACATACATGTTCAATATATCATCTTCATCAGTAGTTTCTATTTAAATCTAGGTTTTAGGACAATTCATGATGTCCATCTGTAAGTTTGGGAGAAAACCAAATTTCTCTTGTGGGCTGATTTGAACAAAGAATTTTTTTTTCTTTGTTTAGGGATTTTTTTTATGTAGAGGTTGTAAAAACCATAAAGAGAGCAAGATACATGGTGTAAATTGTAGTTATCTGACCCTTTGATTGAATTAAAGTGGATCTGAAAAGGCAGCATCAAAACAAAAATTCTGTGTTAGTATCTTGGTGTCTTTGAACGCAAAGCACAGAAAGAGCAGAGGAGAGTCAAAAAGTGTCAGTAAGAGAGTCAGGAAGTGAAAGATTAACAAAATAGCTAGTGAAAAAAAACATGCAAAACATGTTTTTTTATCTCTCTCATAATCTGCATTTCTTTCAAATTGAAAAAAAGGTTTTTTTTATGTCAGTACTATGAATGGTAAAGTCAAAATGTGCACATTTGTGCATTTCTCTAAATATATATGCTTGCAGAAACATGAGTTGCACTCACAGACACACACTCACACACAACAGGATATGATTTATAAGAGGGGATGTTATTAGAGGTATTGTATGTTCTGACTCATAAAGGGAATTTCCCTCCTCACACTGTCATAACTCTGATCAAACACAGGGTGACAGAGAGAGACAGAAAGACAGACAGACAAAGAAAGAGAGGGAAAAGGAAATGTGTAATCACATGAAGTGACAGACAACATTAAAGTCAGTCACAAGCCAACATGTCACACACACATTTTCTCTGTCTTTCCCCTCAAGGTGTTACCATGTATGGCCGAATGCCTGTAAAACAAGATCAGACTGACTGTATCATATCAAATAATAATAACAAACCTCTCGGCCAGAGGGGGAGAATACTTAAGTCAGTGTGAGAAAAGAAGTACAAACAGAATACAACAGAGAATATGCATTGCGGGATGCTTTTTAAATGTCTGCAGACATGAGGAGCTTTTTCCCCACCAACCTAAAAGTTAATTTTAGGTGGGTTTTGAAGGGAAATTTACAGTAATGGGAAAAGTGGTGGGAGGGAGGGTTGTGTGTGGGAGGAAGAGGTCTTATACTGGTTCCTATATTTTGGGGTTTGTCTTGGGCTTGATGTATGACTATATTATTTATTTATTTATTTTCTTAAGTACACTATTTTGATCCTTTCTTCATGATTAAGTGATCATTAATGTATTTGTTCTGTTATTTTAATTATGGTTAAAGCTATCCACTAATTTGATGGGTTTTCAATTCACTAGCTAGAGTTAAGTTGATAAATGAGTTTCCTTTCTCAAAAAAAGAAAGAAAAAAATTTACCCATGAGACAAAGTTAGTTAATTATTAAGAATTGCTGCACATCAGGCAAGTTATTATTTTCTAAAGGGCATTGTTCATCCACCCACACAAAAATAATATTAACATTATATAATTGTTAAAATATCACAAATTTTTAGCAAACAGTAGACTGTACACATGTCAAAAAAGCTAGCTATGGGTTATACCATGAGCCTTTTTTGATTTGATTTGTCTGTATTTCTTGAAATTTTGGTAAACTTAAACTATTAGAACTGCACCAAATTAGCAAACAGCAGTTCCTGTTTCCCATGTACCCATTAATGTATAGAGAATTATCACTGGAATACTTTTATACTAGAGAAAATCAATGAATTTAATGATTTTCAAAACAGAGATGGTCTTTACCATTCCAAATTTGCCTAAGGTTTATTTGCAAAGGTTAATATTGTGAAGGAGACATACTGATACTCTCATACAAGATAACTTGCATTGAACTTGAAAACATTTGAAACATATCTGTCATTTGACTGAGTTATAACTGCCATAACACCTCATGTCTGTTGATCTGTGTCCCCTCTTCAACTTTCACATGCGGCCTCGGGGTAGCCCATCACAAGGCATGAAAAACCCCTGTTGTTTAGCTTGAAAAATATTACAATGCATTAACTCATGACTGCAAAAGCAAAGACTACAAGAGAAACAGCATAACAAGAATACCACAGAGAATACCACAGCATATAGTTTTACAGGTATCCAAAGCTGCACAGTATTTACCATGGAAATTATTCAAGCATGCATTATGTTGGTAACAAATATGTTTTCATCAAAGATAAGCATATGTTTTTTGGCAGCAATAGAATATTCGAGCGTTAATCAAGCTGCTTTTAGACGATTCCATGGGAATTTAACTGGACTCTGCCATTAGCCAAAATTTAATACAAGGTGTGTATAGACCAGACAGAGTTGCACTTACGCTGACTTTGAAGGCCTGGACAGTGTTGTCCAGCAGCAGTACATTGCACACAACCTGTGTGTGCTGCCTGTCTCGCTCCAGCTCCGTCGCCCGGACATTGTAGGATCTGCCAGCAGGCAAGCGGAAGCGCGCGCTCATCACGCTCCTACCAGGGTCTGAAACAAGCAAACACACAGCAGAGAGTGAAAAAATTATGAGTGAGAGAGGAGAAAGAGGTGAAAGAGCAACAGAGTGGGACAGTAAAAAGGAAACAATGTCCATGTTTGTAGAGTACACATAATATTTGACTATTTAGGTGTGTTTAGGTGAAAAATGTACTTTGGAAAGGCTCACTCAGTCCACAAAGAACCCAATAATCCAATGTACAGTGTGACATGATGTACTTAGTGAAGGCAGCCAAACAGCAAGGCAAGCCAGCACAAGCAAAGACTGACTGCTTCATAAGAAAAGAATGTCAATGAGAAGGCAAGCTGCAAGTTCCCTACCAAGGGATGTTGAATCTATACAGCAGGCCAGCACTAAAACACTCACAAGCTACTATGAAGTGAAATTAAATGAGAAAAAATTACTTCGCAAAAGGAGTTAAAATATTTGCAAACCCCTTTTGTTTCATTATTTTCAAATGTGGCTATATTTGACGTTTAACAGCAGGGAATATTGCAAGTGAAATGTGATAATGTGAATAAGTGTATCTTAGCCTTTCATCTCCCTAGTTTGATACATAGAAGCATAAACAAAATTTTACCTTTTTAAATTTTTTAATGAATTCTTAAAACTGCTCCTCTTGCCTGGACTACAACTTTTTAGAACTGACCTATATTTTGCATTTTATCATTTACATGCCTGAGCTCAACTGGCTCTAGTGACTGGGTTGCCTTCACTTATGAACCAGGCAGCTATGTCTAATCATCAGCAGGGATAAATAACAATACAGTATTTCAATCTGAAGCTGCTCCATTCAGAACAAACCAAAGTCTGTTATTGTCAAGGTCACGTCAGACTGCTTTCCTTGTCTTCTTTTATAGCAAACTGGTTAAATGTGGCTTGAATCCACATGAACACAAATTAAATAAATGGACTGCACCTTGAGAATAAACAATAATAAAATGCATCTGTATCACCATATTTTATAGTAAAGTTTACTACTCAGCCTTAAGTCAAGCTAAATGTCTGTGTTATCTACATGTATGTAATGTTAAAATTATTAAAGATGAATATGTCATTATAGCTGTCAGCCAATTATAAACTTTTAATTGCAATATAGCTACATATCAAAAGTTTGCCTGCTTTCAAATAAAACAAGCCGAGAGGAAAACTCATTGTGACAATAAAGCTCTATCCAAACAACCATTTATTTGCACTGGGTTTGATGTGCAGGCTCTTTCTTTTTATGTGTAGTTGCAGAAGTGTTGTCTTTTTTAAATATTTTGTTTGGGCACATATGCTGCTGCTCTGGGATCAGTTTCCTTCCTATTCCGCCTCCTGCTTCTTTTTTCTTAAGTGATCTCTCTTGACAGGAGACATAATAACCCCACATGGGTCATGGCCCAGTCATCAACAGCAGAGTATTTGAGCGTGTACATAGTATATATGGAAGGTCCTCTGCATGTCTGAGCTGCTTGTCACTAGACATCAGCACAAACCCCCATGACCACTAGCAGATGGTGTGGACACTGTTTGTACACACATATATACAAATATATACTTAAGGCCTCCACTAACAGCAGCATCAGCCCGCCTTCTCACCTCTATACATTCAATATATGCTAAAAAACATGATAGTTAGATCTTTAACAGGAAGTCAGTGAAATACATGCTATATTTATATATTTTTTAGATTTTATATGATTGCATTTTAAACAAGTTTCAATTTTTAATCAATAAAAAAGGAAGTGAGAGAGTATGGTAATGGGACATCTATGATACAGTGTATCTTCTAAAACTACTTTTAGCAGTTTAAGTAGTCAAACTACTGTTTGACATTTTTGCAAACATAACCAACATATGCTCTATAGCAGCAGATGCTTCGGCTAAAAATTACTGAGAACTTGTCAATTTTTTGATATGACACCCAAATTCCAGCAATTACTACAGGAACTGTCTTTCCTCTCAGCATGTAACAAATAAGCCATCCTATTGATGTGACCCATTCAGAGGAATATCTGTGCATAAACGGACATTATCATAGTTTTAAAAGAAGCACACAACTGGTTTTACAGGTAAGGGTTAGGGTTAGTTATATATAAATAAGGGGAATTAGCAGTTGCATGCAAAAATGTTTCCAAATTTGTGGCATCTAGCAAAGTCTGGAAAAATAACCCCTAATAATGTCACTTGGGTACTCTAGGTTGGGCGTGAAGATGATTTTGTTTTTGAAAAGTCTGCAGCATTTTTACACAGACGCACACCATCTCGCCTGAAATTGACACCCGCCCCTATTAATTTCAGAAGAAATTCTTACACTGTTATGAAATAAACCATAAGCCTACACAGGAAAAAATCACAGGCAATACATCACACAGCATATAGAAAGAGTGAGGTAAATGTTAATGGCGTCACCTAGTAAAAAAATCAGATAACAAATTAGATGCGTCAGTGTCTGCCTGATTTAGCTCAGCGGATGACAGTGCTTACCACCTACACTAGCTGCTCAGTGGGAAACCCTGGCCTGTGAAGCAAACTGAGAGTTTGGAGAGTTTCAAAGATGTAGGCATTCATCAGTATGGGAGGGTCTAACAAAGAGATGCTACTGAGCTGCATTACAGGAAGTGTAGGATCCAGTGGCTGACAGCCAGCAAGTACTACTCATCCAGGCATGACACTGGTCATACTGTAAGTCAGCCTGGTAAAAATCAAAATATCCCAACAGAACAAGTACAACACACTTATTCAGGCCTTATTCTGCTTAACCGTAAGCAGACACACAACTACACATGCATGCAAGAGCACAGGCAAACATGTATACTGACACAGGCACTCTGATGCCAGCAGTGGCACTGTCAGCTTAGGAAACAGAGCGGATAGACCAGCGAGATGAGCAGAGAGGATTGCAGAGATGAAGCCATGCAGAAGGAAGGAAGGAAGGAGGGAGGCTGTCCTATCACTGGCTCACGCTGTGGAGGAGCAGCGGCATACACACATGATGAGCTCTGACACACAGACTCTCTTTACAGGCTGGCTTGTCCTCCCTGCTCTTGTCCTGTACTCACAGTTTTCTGCCATCCAGCTGAACATAATTTGAAGACCACAGACAGCAGCACCGGATCAACTCCAAAGGGTGCAGTTCCCCCCAAAAACATCTCTATATATGCCTCAAATATAAACATTATCAGAATGCAGAAGTGCTTTCAAATGCGGTCAGAATATTGTTATCAAGGCTTTTTTTGGTCAAATATATCTTAATGAATATCTCTTGTGAAAAAAGCCCAGGCTTGTGTTAAGCCTGCTGCAGACAACAGTGAGGTCTTGACATTAAAGTTGATTTTTTTTAAACACTCTTAAGTTCTTTTCTTAGTTGCCTTGATCTGATACTGTTTTACGAAACTATTGTAGTTTTAACTTTGTTTTGCTTTATCTTTGTCAGCTAAACAGTCCCTTCCAGTGGAATTTATTTGTGCTACTCATATATCGAAATATATTTTTCTCTTATTTATATTCTGTTTTGTTTATCTATATTCTGTTCTATTTTCTTTTTTAAAAATTTTGGTTCTGTACTGCCCCCCATTACCTTTTCTGTTCTGTTGTACTATTTTTTACTCTATTCTCAATGTTCTGTAATTTGCTGCTTTGTTGTGTTTTTAGTTTTGCTCTGCTGAGCTGGACAGGGCAGGCACACTCCCCTGAGAGAAGCCTCCGGATCTCCGGAAGCATGCTAACATTATTGCTTCCTGCAGTCAGCAGAGCTTACAAACAGGCAGGAGAGAGAGTAAGTGTGCGCGCATGTGTGTGCGCTTGTGTGTGTGTGTGTGTGCGTGCGTGCGTGTGTGTGTGTCTTGACCCTAAACCTTCCCTCAGTGGTGGGCTCCTCTGGCTCTCTCAACTTATTGCAAACACAGACATTCCTGGAGCCTTCCTGTCTGTGCACCGGAATACACGCCCTTCATATAAACACACGTATGACACACCCCCACAGCAGCATATTTATATGTACAAACATACAAACAGACACACACACACATACACACATTATCTAACATTAATATTGAGTTGTGTTTAACTCAACTGAATCAGTATACACACATATGCTCACACAAATAAAATGCAGCAAAGAAATTATCCAAATTTTACCTATTCAACACAGAATCCCTCCATATTTCTTGTTTATACAAACAGAATAAAAGTCTTTAAAAGACAAAAAGTTATACAACATGCAATATCTTCCCCAAGTCCAAATATGGGATGACTACTGAACTTTATTTACCCCATACCTTTTTATTTTTTACCCTCAATTTCTTCAAAAGAAACTAAAAAGACATGCTATGCAGGGTTTTCTGTCCCTTTGTTCTGCTTTGAAACAGCTGAAATAAGAGGCTAGCAGTTAGAAAACCCAAAGGGATTGTACATTGCACAGTGTTTCATAATGCGTAAACTAGGCCACAGACAAAACAGGTGGTCAATTACAGATGTGCGCCAGCCTGTGTGTGTGTTTGCAGAAAGGTTATGACTGTTGAGTTTTCATAATGGATGAAATAAAAAAAATAACTCTAGCCCTTATAGATTTTTCTCTTTATGTCTGTGTACAACACTGAGGTAAGAACAGAGACATGAAACATGCTCTATGGTCCGTCCTAACCTGACCCAATGTAAGATTTAAGTCTAAAAACAAAGAGGTATGCTTGGTATTAACTTAGGAAGGCAAGGATCTACTCTTAGCCTGGAAGAAAAACAAAGCACACACTCTTTTCCTATGCCTACCATCCTCCTCTCCCTCTTACATCCAACCACCTTAATGCCTTTAATTCTACTTCCTTTATGTGGGTAACAACAGGAGCAGAAGAATGCTGTTTCTCATCTGTCTGTATGTGTGTTACTGACAAAGAATTTAAAATGTGTCTGTATGGGCGAGGTTAGGGGCCAAGTTGCAGCTTAAGGAATGTGGCAACAAATGACCTCTGACCTCCTCTAGGGACAACCTTATGTGGCCCTGGCTGATGGCAAAGCCATACAGTACAGCTGGTAATCTGACTGCTAAAGTCTCTTTAAAGAGAAGAGAAGAGAAGAGAAGAGAAGAGAAGAGAAGAGAAGAGAAGAGAAGAGGCATCATGACTCTGCAGTACAA
>JAPZDZ010000005.1:17872536-17884279 GCA_029783805.1 Acanthurus tennentii
CATTTGTAATTTGGATGCATGTGACTACTTTTCGCGGTGCCTTCTACATAGCTAATGTCAGCTGTTGTTGTTGTGGACGCTAACTTGAGAGGTGTTTGTGTCTGAAAAATCGAGCCGATAAGTCTGCATTCAGACAAAAAGGCTTAGCGGAGATATGGGTAGGTGTTTGGGCTTGTTTATTGTCGCTATGAAACAGTCATATATAATGTTTTATGACTTGCTTGGTTTTTCGCTACTGCAGCTCCCTTCCCCTACTGGTATGGCTGGACCACAGCGCTCCTACGAGCCATACCAACATACTCTGTGTAAACAATAGCGCATGGTACCGGAGCGCAAGCCGCTCCTCTCTTCCAGAGAGACAGGGAGGGGCGTGGCTTGCACTGAAGGAGCCATGGACAGCCACAGCACACAGAAACAGCGTGTTCTCAGTAGAGCTCACTAGAGAGAGTTTTCAGGCTGGCTGAAGTCCAGGAAAAAACGGGTTTTCAGACAACAAACTTCAAATTGACTGTTCTGGGACCTCTGAGACCTATGTGAACTTGCTGAAAAGGAGTATAATATTGGATGTTTAAGTTATTTTGCAGATGCAAGTCCAACAAAAAATGATCCAGTGGTCTTCAAAATCAAACAGGGAAATCTCCAAAAAGCTGCAGAGTAAATTTGAATGTGATATGCTCTTCAAATCTAACCACACCTGAACATGCAATAGGAGGTCTGTCTCTAGCTCCTCTTTCTGCCTCAATAACATCCCATTTCAGCTAATCAAACTATTATGACTCCCTACTAACTGAGAACACCATTACCATATTATTCAGTTTAATCGGATTAGTTCTACATGATTCAAATACACCAATGCTGGGCAGAGGGAGCAACAGGGAGAGCGAGTGACACAGGGGGTGATAGAAGAGAGTTAAACCAGTACAAACTCATGTTCCTAGATTCTCAGAAGACAGTAAAAAGGGGACTTCCACTCAAAGCAGCCACACCCTTCATTATGTTCAATTATAAGCCTTTGTATTATTTATACAGGTGAGTTACAGAAAAAAAATCCCCCATCACTATTGTCAAATAACCTCACGATAGAGATCAAAACCATGTTTTGTACCAGGCTGTAGAGTTATTTCATGTTGGGTTTTTTTTTACAAAAATTGTCTCATTGTCACAAGACCCCCTAAGAACCATTCTATACAATAATAAATAATCACTGTGAATAAAACAAGTATTTACATGTGAGTGATCTCTTTTTTCTGACTGATACTGTTACTACAATGCTACAAGCCTGATCGATGAATCCCAGATACTGTTATTATTACAGCACTACTTGCGATCCAATTTGGAAGTCTCGATCTGTCAAGGCACCTTCATCCTGGCATTCTGTAGCTGTGGTATCTCGCAAAGAATAAACACAGCTGTGTTTGGGGCTTGGGAGATGATTTTTGCTAAAGAGTTGTGCCATATCCGCCCCAGCAACAGACCACTAACTAGCTGCCTTTCTGAGAGGCTGGCTGGATATTTATGTGAATGGGTAGCTGTTTGGCTGGCTCACTTGAGAACTGCCAGTCAGACAGACTGAAAGTGCTGTAGCTCAAAACAATAATGGTGATCTGAGAGTGCTACCAGTTTGCACCCTGTTAGGCACAATTGTATTTGTGTGGGCCTGTGCCAAATTAGGCACAATGTATGGTGACTATTTAGCCTCGCATCTTAGAATGACTAATTTCCCTTTATGTAATTACTGATGCAAGATGCACAACATTCAAGGAAGAGGCTGGCACAAACTCACCAGTAACTTGGCAACAGTTGGGTCAGTGTGCAGCCACTGTAAACTGAAATGGCTGAACTCTGTCTATCAAGCGCTTTGCTTACTGCGCTCCCCAACTGCAAATAGGACTGTGAGCCTTCCAAAGGGTATTATGGTCAGGCAGCTGGTCCTCTTGGTTAAACATGAACAGGCTGCTCTTTGACAGGGCTGTCACCAACGGTCAGCATAGGTCACAAAGCACGTTCTCACTCAAAAAAAAAGAGAAGAACCTAATTATCTTAAAATTAAAGTATCACTTATTTTAAAACATGCACAAGCATGACTTATAATGACTGAGTTGTTAATTACAAAAATTATATTATGATGACCGAAGTGAAAGTTAATCAAGACAAACAGTTTTTTTTCACAGGTCTCCTGGCAATGTAGTCTTCTTAACTAAGATATGCAAATGCTAGCATCTTTGAAGCCTGATAATGTATCTTGCCTGCAGCACCCAGCCAGTCTTCTTACCAACACTGTCAGTTAACACCAATACTAAGCTGTCAGCGCTACTGAGTACCATGCTGAGGGTGTGCCTTTCAAACGATGAGACTAAACAGACGTGTCAGGCAAAGATAGAGAGAAAAGGAAGACTAAACAACTTGAAGTACAGAGATGAGAGCAAGCAAGAAGAAGAAGACGAAGAAGCTATCACTCAGGGTAAATGATAGCATTCTACTAGCCTGGCACAATTAAGAGACCAAACAGAATTACAAATCATATTACGAGCACAGGGGCATTTGACACTGACTCCCTGTACGAAACAGAAACAAAATCTTTGGCATCTGATGTTCTACACATCCCCTAAAGCTCTGCACTCCTAGCCCATCCACAGTGTATACACATCCTTGCCTTTCAAACAGGCAAGAACAATGGTTGACCTTTGACTTCTTTGTTATGTGGACTGGTTTACGATGTTTAACCAGGAAACAGTCATTTTTATGCATCTTCACAGGCTTACAAGCCATTCCTCTGTGGACGCATCTGCAGAAATGACTCAGTAGAATATCATCAAATGATGGATAAAGAGATCTTCTTAATCCTTTAAAGGTAACCTAATTTAGCGTTTGATTTCCTGCTTCACGAAATGTTGACCAATACTGTCTTAAACATTTGTGTATTTATTGCAAGCTGGATGTTTAAGGCTACAGTCAAGACAATAAACCTGTATGATTAGTTATTTTTTGGTAATTGTTTACCAACACAAAGAAATTCAAAAGAATTGTGGGGAAAAGAGGTAAATTACATTATACACACCATATCCACACCTTATCCACAGCAAAAAATGTGCAAGTTTAAGATCTGATGATAACATCTAAGTCCAAACTTGCTCCCCTTAGATCTTCCTGCCCCCTGCTGCTACCGCATGCAGTTTATCCCCATTAACCCTTCCACACCTGTGCCCCCTCACTCTTTAAGTATCCCTATCCTCTTTTTACTCCTTCCCCTCACCTTTCTGTCTGTACTGTCCCTCCCTCTCTCTTTCTCTATCTATTTCTGTCACATACTTCTGCTGTTTACCATGGGGATGGCAGGTTCAGGTATGATGCTCAAGTAATCCAAGGCCATTGCCACAGACAATGTAATCTTCACCAGCTGAGTCCATCTACTCTTAAAACTTAAGTAACCAAATATGTAAAGTTCACATAAGGTTTTTTTTCAGCAAACCATTTATAAATTTATAAATGAACGTGGTCAGACTCTATGTCAGAAAAAACATGGAAACAAACTTTTCTTGGCCTTGCTTAATCCTGTTTAAATACGTACAGTGCCACAGCACAGCCTCCAATCTTAACCTAAGTTTCAGCAAGTAGAGATGGGATGTGCATGATTGTGTCCTTAAAGAAACCTGCAATCCTAAACTCAAAATCCACTGTTGCAGCATAATCCTTACTACAAAATATTTAATATATAATATATATACGGGGGCAACACTGCCCCAAATGGTGTCCCAAATCAAACTGTGCAAACTTCCAAGATAAGCTGTTAAGCTTCAGCAACCATAAGTCTCAGAGCACAACTCCTCAACATGTTCAGGTTAGGACTAACCACAAACATTCAGTCAAAGACACCCATTTTTATGCATCCCCCATTGGTTAAGTTTTCTTGAATTCCTTTAGAAATCCATACTGTTGAAAAGTTATTGTAAGAAAAATCACTGTAATGCAATTTTAAGCATAAAAAATAAGTGAAGTAACACAGGATATACACAATATCTTATGTGGGCTGAGGGCATGAGCTTGTGGTACCCCCTTAATGGATCTCAGAGGATCCAAAAGCATAGTTTTAGGTTTGTGGATTTTGAAAAGATTTGGAAAATGAATCCAGCTAATGTATTTCATTCATATCTCCCTCCTCTGTAGTGATCCCGTTCGGAACCACTAGAGTCTTTAAGTCATGCCTCTGAAATCAATGTGCAGTTTACATGGAGAAAAAGACACGAAATGGCCATGGAGGGAGACATGGAAGCTAGACAAACAAGACAGAGCAGGGTCCATATGATTTCAGCAGCGACAGCAGACTGGCAAGCAGCAGGCAGCAGAGGAGCCGACTGCGACCCAAAAGATGTGGCACGGATGGTGGAGGATTACGTCATCGAAAAAAGGAGGACGCCTCATCACAGTAAACCTTCACATCCATTACTAAACACCACATAGTTAACAGCTTTTCGGTCACCAAGCCTGAGTCCTTTTCCAGCATTTACTTTGCAAAAATACGTTCAATTATTGATGCATGGTGAAGTAAAAACAGGGTGGCAATAAGCATCTTATCCGTACGGGCCCTCTCATATGACATTTTAAGGTTCTGACACGAACGAGAGCAGTTTTACACAAGGTGCTTTACCAATCATTTAGCAACGAATGACCAAGTCCGCATCAATTTTATCTGACGGATCCGTATTGATCCTTCATTGATAGATTTGCCCCTAGTGCTATACGGTAAAAGAAGCTCATTAGCTCAGTCAAACCACACTTGCGCCGAAAGACGACATCGCAGATTACTGAATAATGAATGTTTATTACAAATAATAGAGGAATGTCATCTTTAAAGCCACATCTGTAACATAACCGACTGGTTCCATTGAACGCCAACTTGACCCATTATAGAGCCAATTGCAAACTGTATAATGAATTGGCTGTTAACGGCCTATTTAAATAAATAATAAATGCCGACTCAAGGAGGGCTAAACAAAGTTTTATCAATTCAGTAAACCTTAAATGCATGCCGATACTGCGCACACTGGATTAGCTACAGTAAACGCAGCTACGTGAAGTAAGCTGCGAGATATTGAATGGACTGAGAAACACCTAGCTAACAAGCAAGCTACACAACCACTGGCTATTACGGCTATAAAATTAAATGTATATAACGGCTTCGGTTTCTTATTGTAAGTATCCACTCGAGCAGACACACGGGCAAAAACACAAACCGGCTAGCTGGCTCATCGTTAAAGCTGTGTTACTTCGCAACATTAGCCTTTATAGCTGCACGGGGAGCAACTTGGATAAAAGTGACAGCGCTAAGCTAGCTAGCTAGCAGGCTAACGTCAGCTGGCAGTAGAAACTGGTGGCCTGTAAATGAGTGTCTTTCTTACCGTCATAAACTGCTCCAGGGGCGTCCAGTTTTTAAGGAATATATTTTTTGCTGTATGAGGAAATGGTTTGTGTGGGGGCGATATTGCCCGAACATCCAAGATCAGTTCACCCGCTGCCGATGAAACCCAAGCATCATCATTATCACCGTCTTCATCAGTACTCAGAGTCCGGCGCTGCTTCACACACATCCATCCAGCAGAGCGGGGCCTCCTCCGGGCTCGACCATGCAACTGGCTCGGCGACGACGGATAATCCTCAAGACGGGAGCCCCTGCAGTAACCATTGGCTAGACACGGCGACTAGCAGTCATTTCAGGTCGAGAATAAAAAATATATTCCCACGCAGGTATACAAACAAAGATATGTAATAATCAAAAAGATTACTTTTGAGAATAGTTGGATGTCAAATTATAGAGTAAAGCGAATGTTGCGTTTCTGTCTTTCCCAAATGAGCTGTAGTCAGTGTTCCCTGCTCTCTGCAGCTGCTTTGACTGGCTGCTTGCCTTGCAGCAAAGCAGCGATCAGCATAGCGACGTAATGGCGTAAACCGAGCGCGCAGGGGCGGGGCTACAGACCGGGAGGCGCGCGATTTCTTGCGAACTCACCCGTGTAGTAGAGCTCAAAACTATAATTGTAAATATTCGCTTATTTACCTACATTGTAACCTTTAAAAAGAGCATAACGACGTATTTATTTGTGTTAATCAAATATCGCGGCCAATGTGCTTACTATTTGCTCACAAACAGTGATATATTATGATTTGATGAGATATCACATGCTCTTATTACCCTCATATGTAAGGCAAAATATGTGTATGCACTGAATAATTTTAGAGCACGTTGAATATGTCACTTACATTGCAGAATGTACCAATGAGATTCTATTTGACAAGAAAAAACATTGTCATTAGCACAAATGCCATCTATACAGTAGTGAGTAAGGTATTCTAATATGTACAACAAAATGTTTGTGTGCACCCTAAATGAATTTGAATGTTATTTTTTTTCTCTACTGTAAGAACACTCTCTCTCTCCCTCACATATATACACACACAGGAATTTTATATTAAATGGAAATAATAGTTAACTAGTATTTCATTTTGAAAATAAACCTGTTCCGGTTGAAATTTGAAGAGGCCTTTACTTGTTCTCTTGTACTTCTGGTACAAACCTTCCCATTCAGACAGTGTCATTCATGTTATTCAGACACCGCAGGTAAGGTACCAGTCTCGCAGAGCTGGACAGAATGATACCAACTGGTAATGTGAGCTGTAGTGACCTCATGTGGCTCCAAAAAGAAACAGCCTACAATACAACTAACAATGGACTATTGTGCAGTAACTCTGTTTGGCATACAATGAAGTGAGCAGATGAAGCGTAGTGGTGAGACCGAGACAATGAGCCCAGTGTTGTTTATATGCATTCCCAAAAGGCACTTTGTAGATGGGAGAATGATGAAGAAACATCTGAAAAAACCCTGCCTCTTCCTTTTTAAAAAACTTTTCTAAGAGTTATGAACATGTAGATATTATTTCAATGTTTTTTCCAATATATTCATGTCATGACCTAGCAATAAAGAGATTCTTTTAGTATAATTAAATATTGAGTTCACATATTGTGGAGAGAATGTCTTAATGAAGGAAGTTGTGTATCAAAGCCCACAAGCTGCTGCATTACCATGTACCTACAGCAAATTCCCCATCTTGCTCAAGGGAACTAATGTACAGAGTGTGCTTACTATCAGAGAAAACAGAACACAAGCTGTCCTGATTAAGAACAGTCCCTCTACTCCAACAAATCTGCTGCCTGCATGCTTTCTGTGTCCAGATTTTATCAGGACATGTGCCTTCTACCTTGAATTCTATTAAATGGGTACAGAAAAAAAATCACAAAATGGATAGTGGAGTCCACTAAGTAGCCACTTTTATGGCATGGTCTAACTTTAAACAATAATTTAATATGTCAGTGTATGTCTTTCTGCGATACTCTTAATGATATGCTTCTATATTTAGCTCAGTCCACAGGGTACATGATCGGAAATGTAATTAAAATACCATATCTAAACCTTGTTAATATGCAGACAGAGGACCTTAGGGGAACTTGAGGGCCATATGATGAGTTCAGAGTCATAATAAACTGCACATTAAGATTGTTATCACCTAACAATTTGGTTAGGGTCATGCAAATGATGTGTGAGTACATAGACTTTCACTCTTCTTGAAAGTTTCTGGAAACCCTGAATCAGATTAATTAAATATTGCCACTACTCATTAGTAAACAGTTAGATATCATAAAGGACAGATGGATGAATACAGGTAAACTGTCTAAGAAAAAGGTTGTTAACCAGCTCCATATCAACATATTTTTAATACATGAATGGTCTAAACAGTGGCTTTGCGGTAAGTTTCATTGTGTTATAACTTTCTCCATTTTGGATGTAACTTACAAATTTTTCACTGAGTGGTAACATACCTAAAGGTACTTGCACAGCCAGCTGACAATGAACTGCCTTTTTCTGCAGGCGGTTACGGGTGAATTTGGCTGAGCAAACCCTATAGTTTGCCTGTAAATTTGGGCCAATGCTAAAGATCAGCTGAAAAAACTTCTCTGGTGTTGCATTAGAGAATTTATTAGCAGAGTTCTGTTTGTAAACATTGTGACAGGTATATCTGGATATTCTACAAAAGATTCTGTCAACAGCTTTAATGGGGACTGTTCCTTTGGTTTAATGTAGTTTCCATTAAAAACGCCCACAGTGAGGTTAAGAGATAGTTAAGATTAACGGGAACTGTGTGCGAAGGTATCATTGGCTGTGTATGAATTTATTTGTATTTTTTAGTTCTCTGATCAAAAACCAGAAAACCGTAGTGAGGTTGGGGCCAAAATTTCACAGATGGATATTTCAAACTGGGCAAAATAAAAGCAAAAGTAGAAAAAACTATGTGCTGAGTACAAATAAAATGTAAATAAGGAAATAAGATTTTTGAAGTTTTAGTAAACCCACTTGTGAGAGGATTACAATACTGTATGTACAGCAAAAAATGAACCCCTTGTTCTGCATTACAAGTCAATGTCTGTCCAACAACATATTAAATCACATAATCTCAGCAGGCTTCAAAAAAATGGTTATTTGTACTATGGGTCCAGAATTCTTCCTTACAAGACTGTTGTGCAATTTAAAATTTTCTTCACCTCAGGACTGATCAAATATTGTATAAAATAACATACAGTGCAGGTGGGATGACAGATTTCTGATTCTTTTGGCCAGGTTACAGTGTATTTAGAGATAAGCAAAACTTATTGTACATCATAAAAGCTTTGGGTGTGGCCCAGTGACATCTATTTTTATTCTCAACACAAATGCCCTCCTCCTAATTGCTTTCAAACTTTCTCATTTTTTAGCAGATTGAGGATCCCTTCCTTCCTGGACGTGTAGGGTGTGTGTTTTAGCTGAAGTAGGTGAGCAGGAAACAAGTTCCCACTAGGAGCATACATATCTTCTCCCTTCTGCCCCATTAGGAAGCGCAGTGTCCTGTTTCTGGACAGAATCTTATCGTAAAACTCTACTCCTCCTTGGGCATAGTCACGAGACAGTCCCGCTGCACGCCGATCTGAGTTAAAGTCAATCCACTGGTTGAGAGCATCTGAGGTGAGAAAGTAGGACACAGCACCGAGCCCCAGTGCCACAACGTTCACAGCCCCACGAAAAAGTGCAGGCCCAGCATGGAGCCCAAACATCTGCTTCAGCACGACACTGTACACCCAAACCCCACCCAAACAGAGTGGGGCAACAGCAGCATTCATAACAGGTCCTCCCGACTGCAAACGAGCCACTTCTCTTGCTATGGAAAATTTCTGTGCTTCGGGAGAAAACACCAGTGACTTCTTAAGAGCAGAGCCAGTATCACTGCTCCAGTCCACCGTTTTGCCGTTGATGAATATGGTGCGGTTAGTGATTCCACTGGGGTCTTCTGCAGTGCTGTTAAAGTTTGCTGGGATGCCAATTTGAGCCCCTGCAGGAAGCCAAGGGACACCAGCACCCACCGGGTGGAACCCAAAGGAGGCGAAGGCTGAGAAATTCTTGGGTGAGTTGATGCCATAGTCCTTGATCACCTACAAATAATGACATCATTAAAATTTGGATTTTACTTCACTCTTGTGTATTGCGATAATCTTATGGTCTATCAATTGCATTACTTGTTTTTTTGAATGGAATCTATGCTTTGTGAGACATTAAATTAAAAATAAAGAGGTCTTTATATTTTCTTAACTATTCTTTTTTTCATTAGCTTAAATGATTGTACATGTGTATAATGCCAAACACCCTGATATTACATTAATTAGAGTAAAATCATTTTCAGTTGATTAATATTTGGCAGTAAAGTAAGTTTCCAGGTGTAATGTCCTTAGATTGTTATATCTCACCTGCATTTCTTGCAAGCAATAACACAAATATAACAATATTTTAAAAAATGACATTTGATGGAACTTTAAATAAAGAAAGCAAGGAGAACAGAAAAAATCATACACACACATAAAAACCCACACACTACCTGCTGGAAAACACCCTCAAGCCTCTCAGACAGCGTGACTGGCTCTCCTTTGTACCAGGCCTGATAGAGCGGACGATAAGACACATCGGGGAAAACATGGTAAAACAAGTTGGCTGCAAAGACTCCACCACAGCTTGCAATAAGCAGTGGAGTTCGATACTTCTGCAGAAGCACGGAGTACTTGAGGAAGCGAGATGCCATGTTGGGTTTTTAAATGTTGTGACAAGTGCCTCGGGCTTTAGCAGGTGTGATCTGTGAAAGAGGAAGACAATATGTTTCTAAGAATAAGTAAACATATTATAGATCTGTGTTGAGAGAAAATAAATGGAAAAATAACGTTTTGTTGATTTCCTTGCTTTTAATAGAGGTTAGGTTAAGTTTAAGTCTCTTTCTAACATACACTTCAGGCAGAGATGTCAAACTTCTTGCCCTGTTTGAGGGGATATTCCCTTTGACTACTAGGCCTTTATGACATCTCTTTCATTACAGACCTTATTCTGTTGGCTTCAGGTGTACAAGACAGCCCCTGGTCATTATAGGGTTAAAGAAGGGACCAGATGAGAAGATAAAAGCTGACACAAATAATGTATTACATTGCTGCAAGTTCCAGTCCAAGGACGGAGCTAATATATAGTAAAACATCAAGTATTTCTGTAAGAGGGCTACAAGGGAGGGATGTATGCAGGTAATGTTACTGCTAGGATAAGCATCAACGTAACTGTCCATAGTATTGTATGGGGCAACCTCCAGGAAATAAACTTCATATCAACAAAGACCAAGCAGGGCGACGATTCATTCAACAACTACCGAAAGCCTTACAAGTTGTTTTGTAGACAGTTAACTTTAGTCTGACTGAAACTTAGGGTTCAAGAATGATGTTACATGCGATTTTCACAGAATTGCCGGATTTAAGTTAGCCATTCAGCACATACATTCTCATCATTACCTCTTGGCACTAAACATCACCGAACTACGAAAGGAAGATACTTAAGATACCGGCATTTACAGAAAATATCAGTTAACCGCAAAAGTACTGGTAACCACTCTACCGCTGCAAACAGACAGACGGATAACGCTAGTGACGTTATTTTACTTACGTTACACGTTATCTGCAGTGTAACAGTGACCTTAGCTAACTTACCCGATGAGGAAACCTACGTATTAGCGTCCCCTCACTAACTGTAACGTTAAACACAATGAGGCAGAGAACAAGTGCATTAAGTGTCTTCAATGTAGGCTAACTTCTTAATACGCTCACACACTTCTCTCATCTTTACAAGGGCAGACGCTCAGTTCGAAACTGTTATATCATGACAGAAAATCACGTACGTAAAGCAACTTAACTGTCGTCATAGTGTTGCACGACAGTTCTTCGTCTTCTTATTTCCGGCAGACTAGGCACTGCTTGGTGCATTGCTGCCCCCCACCAATGTCAGGACGTCACTGTATCATTCACCCTCCGAAGGCTATATCCTCTGATACAGTCTTGCGATTTTCAAAAAGTCAATAACAGCCCTGGCTCTCTCCTCTTGGAATACACCTTCATCAAGCACCGTTTTCAGGGAGAACTCTCCAAGGCCAAGCACCCCTAACTGAAAAAATAAAACCTTCCCTTCCTCAGCATAGAGGGGGCAGTTCATCAATACATGTTTGACAGACTTCAAGATTCCACAGGATTCACAGTTTCCACTTCTATGTTTCCCAAGTATAGGGTTGCCAACCGTCCCTTAAAAAACGGAATCGTTCCGACTTTGGAAACAAAAGTACGGGTCCCGTATTGAGCTGAAACGGGACG
>JAPZDZ010000005.1:17884524-17900449 GCA_029783805.1 Acanthurus tennentii
CTCAAACTATATATATATATATATATATATATATATATATATACATACAAATATATATGTACAACAAATTTCTATGATACAGTATGTTTCCACCAAGGTTTGACCACCACAATGGTACCCAAAGAACAAATCAAAGAAAAATACATAAAGTAGCAAAGTTGACAGTTACTTTATAGTTCAAAGTAACTCCTTGCTACCCAATTAGGGAAAAGGACCTGGGAATAGCCCCACCTTAACCTTCTCAAATTAGTATTGTCTAACTTTTCTCCTAAACTGTGCAAAAAAAGTTTTTACTTTTTAAAAAATAATAACTCATTATACTACTTCTTTGGAGTATTTTGCATTGCACATAAATCTTAATGTAAATTTTACATTTTCAATAATCTAAATGTTACAGCAGTGTAGGCTAACATTTTTTTTCAAACAATTTTCAAGTATTCACTCTCAATACTCAGGTTGCATCAACAGTATTCATGTCTTTCATTTATTCAATTACATATATTGCTTGATAAAAAAAAATAGATACATTTGAAAAATGTCATATTTTATTTCTTTCCGTTTTCATCAGTTTGACAGCATTTATGTAAATCACAAATTATACTGGTCTTCATGTACTTCTCCAGAAACAGTGTTATCTTACTGTTACGGATAGTTTCAGTGGTAATATCTTCAGTGGGAGGTCGTTCCACGTGTTGATGTATGGAAACAACCTGTCTGTGAATGTGTGTGTGAATGTATGTATGACTGCATAAGTATCTAGATCAAAGAAGGACAGCTTTCCTTTGTCCCAGTCCAGTTCCACTCTGACTCTCTGGAGCCTGTTCTTCAGTGGGAGGACAGACACCGGACGCGACGGGGAGAATGCGGTGAATTTACCGTTAAAAAATCTTACCATCCACAACCCAGAAAGAATATCTCCCTTCCCCCTGGCATTCTCTGCTATCACACCCAAAGCCCATACTTGATTGTCTCCGATCTCCACATCCCAGCTGTGACTCCCCGAGCTGAAGCCTTGAGAGCCCAGGACGCAGCGATGCTGGTCCATCCTCTCTGGCTGGCTGTGCATCAAAACAGCACGAGGCTGTTTTGGGCCACAGCATACACTGGTCAAACATTTAGACAGGTTCAACTCTCGATGGGCAGTGTTGGGGTTCAGGATTACGGGAGTGTACGTAACCATCTCCTTCATTTTGCACCAGACGGTAAAACTCATATTCCCTACGTAATTTGCAACGTCTATCAAAGCTCCTGGAACCGGCTTTGGATCATCCGGCAGGGGGCGCTGGGCTTCTCTAGTTAAAGCATTGACTTTTAACAACAATGACGTGTCGTCATCTCTCAGCCCGCCTTCTATGGTGTTAATGGTACTTTCCATGGTGTTGATCTCTCTGTCCAAAGCTGTAATGTTATCTTTCACCAGCTTTCTTTTACGCGCCTCTTCTTCTTTCAATGCTGTAATCCTGACATTTTCCTCCTTTTGCAAAAACTCCTGCAACAACTTAAACTCGTCTCTTATTTTCTTCTCTGTATCTTGAGCTTGATTCCTGATTTCCATATTTGTTTTTTCCAAATTAACTTTCACTTCGTTCAAGAGTTTCACTTTCTTTCGCAGAGGCTCCAGGCTTCCCCGTAAATCCTTTCTGTACACCTTTGCAGCTTCGTCGACGGGTGTTAATCTGTGATTGCTGTGGTTTTGAGAAAACCTACAGACAACACAAACAGGTGTCCGGTCGTCTTGACAGAAGAGCTTCAGTCTCTCGGAGTGCAGACTACAGATGACCCCAGACTCCATCTCCAGCCGAAAAGTCTCGCACAGGTTCTTCAGCACCAGGTTGCGAGGTGGTCTGTCATTTGGAGACATCGTCCTGCAAACGGGACATTCACGTGCTCGTTTCGTTTTCCACCATTGTAGCACGCAGACTTTACAGAAACTGTGACTGCAAGGAAGAAGAACAGGATCTTTAAAAATATCCTGGCAAACCATACAGGAGAGCTCATAACTTGGGACTGACCAAGCGAAAGCCATGTTGTTTATGGAGTCTTCTTCGCCGTCTTCCGCATATAACACTCTTGAAGACTAGCTCAATGGCGCCCTCCTTCTGACAGCTGTATTAAGTAACGATACAAGATTGTAGCCTGTTGTGGAGCACAAGCTTTCCTGAGCCAGGACCATTAATGCATTTCAAGAGCTGGATACTATGGCCTTACAGCAATTTCAATAGCTGACAGTATTGCCACGAGGATTCCCCAGTGGCTGAAAAAGCATGTTCCCCATTGACCACTGTTGTACACTTGTCTTCTATGTTTGGCCAAAGTAGGCTTTAAAGTTGAGAATATAAGCTTTGTTGACCAGGATTATACTTAAAGACATCTCTCTGTGTATTATTATTAAGTGTTTTGTTATTTACCACTTAGTAGATGACATACACTTGACAGGAACTGCCCTGTGTCTTGTCAATTTGACCTGCTATCTGTTGGAATAGTAACATAAAAGTGCTCATTCTGCCAGTTGAGAAATGTGTGAATGTTGAGCAGACCCTCACTCATTACTGATTAAATTAAAGAGTTCACATTGCTTAACACAATAAATGTCATATCTGTACCTTGAGTCATGTTTAAAATCATTTCCCATAACAGACCTCTGGACAGCTAGGGTCTTTTTGGGGTTCCCAGTGGGTGTGTGGGTTTCTTCATCTAAATGTTGCCTGTATATTATATATCTGTACATTGCTTTAAGCATACTGTACAAATAGATTCACTGCAGTTATTTTCTACACACATCTGACATTAAAGTCCAATGAAGCCTTTTACCACACAGAAACAGTACAGGCAAGATGACTTTGGGTTAAAAGAGGTCACTAAAGGTCAATTAAGGACAGATGTTTAACTTTTACTTGTTGTTGTATTCCTTGTTATTTTTGTGTCAGAATCGGTCAACAGAAAAAAAATCAGAATGATTAGAACAGTGAAATGAGGAACTGAGCAGATAGAACTCACTGGAGTAAAAATAACACTGATCTCCCCCAAATCTTTTTTTCTAAGATGTGCTGTCATCTGTGGGTGTTATGAATAGACGGGAATTGTTTAACATTATTGTTTTTTTTGTTTTTCATTATTTAAGACTCTGGCTTTTACGATTACTGCATGATGCCTCCCATGCATATGTTCCACGTTCTATATTTCTTTTGACTGTCAAACATGTATGCATTTGTGTTTTGATTAGAAAAAAGGGAAGGAATTTATATGTGCAGTTGCTGCTGATCTAAAATGATGGATGCTTGTAAAGAAAAGCCTGGGATGTGGCTATGTACCTGAGAGCTGTTGTTTAATTTTAATTGCTTGGCTGAGCTTGGTGCTTATGCAAAGGATGCAAATGAAAGGTGGAATCAGGTAGACACCAGCCATAATCCAAGCAGTTTCTGGCTGCAAAAGGCACTGGTGTCATGACAGAGGAGGAAGTGAAAGTTGCACAGTTGCTTAAAGGACTGTAGTAAAAAAACAAACACCTTCATTATTTTAGACTGTCCTGCTGCATGATACTCTGATGACCTCAACTTACAATGTTCAAGATCACAATATGCCACTGTGTGCCAGAGCAGAAGGAGTGTTTCGTTTTTAGGATTTTCAGTAACATGGAACCTTGGATAAACCATGGTTTTCTCATGTCAAATTAGTGTGGTACCAGTGTTAAGGTGGAAGTATAATGGGGTGGGGCAACTGAAAACAACCTTTTAAAAGAATTGGTGTACTTGTAGCATACAACTCAGCAACACATTGATCACTTGTTTTAATTTTAGTTCAAAACTAATCTACTCCAAAATCTACAGCAGATCAGAGTGGGTGAGCAGCACTTGGACAACTATTTGACCACAGCCAGTTTCCTAACACGATGATTTATCACTTTTTATGTAATAACCACAGACTGCTGAAGAAATCACACACTGTACTCTAAATGGCTATTGACTGTGCCAAATTTTTTTTTGTAGAATACATATTTTTACTTAAAGATTCTCAACTGAAAAAAGATCTTGAGCTGTATCTTTCATGACATGCGATGGTAAGAAGAAATAACACTTGCCCTTAGGAGTCAGGCTTATAAAAATTTGGAATAGAGGCTGCTTTGCTACTTACAGTAGGTTATGCAAAGCACATTTTATCCTCACAGGGCCTTGTAGTCCTCCCTTTCAGCATATAAAAATAAATCTGCACAATCTGGAAAAGGGTCACTATTGGATAAATTGGCAATGACACTTACACAGAGAAAAATAGATTATGATAGTCATAAATAGCACCTGTAGAGTGATGATTCATAATTATTAAAATGTTACATATAGGAATAAGTCCTATTGCATGAGGGACAGCATCACATAGTCATTGCAACACAGACTAATTTGGTAAGACTGAAAAATTCATCACTTTGCAGTGTATGTGTGTGCATGCATGTGTATGTGCATATGTATTGTGATCAAGACAGATGGTCTGATCCTGTTGGAAAGAAACAGCTCTCTGCTGTCACCATGGAAACAGGAAATAAGCGATGGAAGTGTGTGTGCTTCTGTGTATGTGTGTCTGGAGGGAAGGAGAAGAGAGAATCCCCTATTCTATTATTCTATTCTATTCTATTCTATTCCATTCTATTCTCAACTTTCAAATAGATGGGTACACAAATTCAAGAGAATAATGTCTGTTTGTGTGTTATTGATATTTTGATACTTTCTAGTTAATTATCATAATTAACTTTACACAGAGAAGTCTTAGTCCTGTGACAGACTGAAAGCATTATATGGGGTTTCTCTCTCCCTCCTAAACTGTATCAAATTGCATGAGCATTTTTTTGAAAGAATGATTTTGATATCAGTGACCTCTTGCACTGGCACTCTTTGGTTCTTGGTATTTTAAACCAGCCTGAAGGGACTTTATTAACTCAGGGTGCTGTCAGATCAACATTAACACCATTCATTTCATGTAATAAACCAAAGCTAAACTTAAACAAGCTGATTTCTTTGTAGTATCTGAGATATGTGTTTGTGCTCATGTGTAAAGCCAAGTGGTGAAGGAGTCCAATATGAGGCCAGCAATCTATACATAGTGGTCAAGTAGGTTATTTGCTGGACATTGATGTGCTTTGACTTCAGTGTGTTTTTCCATGAATGCATGTGCACATACAGGCTTATGCATTCTGTGTGTCAGTGCATCAATGCTGACACACACAGCCATCACTGGTGCTTAATGAGGCATGACAGTGAATGTCAATTGCAATTTTCAACCTCAATATGATGGACAATGGCCTTACGATGTTCCTTAAAAGTACAAATACGTATAACTGGCCACTTTATGACTTTATATTTCAAACAAATAGGAGCAGCGTATCACAAAAGTAACTGCTATCTGATGCTGAGTTAAACTGCTGATAGATAGTTGGCTCAGTTAGCTGTTAAGCTGGTGGTTAGGTCCTCGTTAGCTGAATTTGCCTGGACTGGAGGCTCAATGCACCAAGCAGGGGAGTGTTGGTGTTTACACTGCTAGCCAGTCCTCCAGAAGAAGAAGGTTTTCAGTCTAGGACCAGGAGGAATGTGTTGGGCAAGCAATATCAGGACAGGAGCTGGGTGAGCAGCTTAACAGTAAACACTGAACGTAGCCTCTGAGAACAATGGGGGCCAGTCAGGGAATTCAGTGCAGAGGTAATATACAATTGCTCCGATTAGGTTTCTGACACCTGGAGCAAAGAAAACATGGTGGGTTCAGATGGGAACAGGAGAGCCATGAAGATGGAGGTGAGTAAAGGGGATCAGGCTTCAGTCGGCAACCACTTTTGGCAGCCTGAGTGGGGGTTGTCCAGGGTTGCCAAAAGCCAAACTCAACAAGAAAACCGCCAACTTTTTTGTTCTTATGGCAGACTGTATGCTGCAGTGACTCACTATGGCATCTTGAGGTACAGAGTGGCACCAGAGGATGGGCTGTAAGAGTATACATTTTTGCAAACTATTTAGTTCAGCATAATGATGTTAATGCAGATTGGTCCTTCTGTGACTGTAGGTGCAGAGCTGTCATCAACATAGCTCACTCTTACCTCACAGCATCTGAGAAAAAATGAGGAGTATGCAGGAGAACCAAAGCAATCAATTCTCAAATTAAGATCCCATCAACTTCTATTCAATTCAGTGGAGTGATCTTTCAATAAATAAATAAATCAATAACTCAGTCAATCAGATCACCACCTCTTGATTGCTTCCTGCAAGTCTTCTAAAACCTAAATCAATAGATCCTCATGTCAAACATAGCGAGCTTTAGACTCTCTATTGGGCTAAACAAAGGGGCAACAAGAATTAATCTTAATTATATTCTGCCAACCTTTAATTTTTTCATTCATCTGTTCAAGTGTTTTTCCATAAACTGGTAAAAAAGTCAAAGGCTATTGTGGCACTGTTAGTTTTTAAAAATACAGTGTGTGGACTATACAGGACTAAACTGGACATCTTTTATCTCTTTATTGTTCTCTCTATCCACATCTGTTTGATAAAAGTATTTTCAATAAAAGATGTTACCTTGTTTGTGTGTGCCTGCCACATCTCATAGTGTGTATGGGCATATGCTCTTAAATACTGTAGATTTTCATGGAAATCCTGGACAAACATACAGAGAGAAATCACTTTATTCTTCATCACATAGTTACTGTAATTGGAGTTTTAAAATGCTTAATGCCTCAGTAAATAACAGAGGAAAAACTCATATCAGTCTCCATTACCCTTATTTCAATTAAATTATTTACATCTTTCACGCCTTCTCTGTTTCTCTCTCTCTTTCGCACATACATTCACACACACACATCTCTGATGATAACTTTTAATGGACTGCTACATCATACACAGTCTTGCCAGTAATATGGAGAATGTGTGCACATATGAGTTGTTTCTTTGTGCATACACTAACACTTTGTGCACTTGTTATATACACTACATTGTTATATTATTATATTAGATTTATTTTAAATAATATATGAGTAAGACATATCTCGTGGGGTACCAACATTCTGCATCATGTCCCTTTTTCAGCTGATATCAAGGATGTACTCATGTGCTCTCAAACAACATCTTAGTTACCAAAGTTCCTGGGAAGTGGCTATTTTGAGTAGCTACTAGCTAGTGTAATAAATTAATAAGTAGATTTGTCTTGTTCAGGAAACCTGTTTTTTGTATTTACTGACCTGTTTGCATTTACTATCTTTCTACTAAATTAGTAACAACATGAGTAAAGCTATTTCTCAGGGATGATTAACTTTTAGTTTTTTAAGCTGTAAAAGATATAATGTACATTTGCGCTCTTTACTTCGTTTGCATAGATCTGTTGGCAGATGTTTGGTGCATACAGCATCTGCCTTAATCCGTTCTGAGTATCAATACATCCCTCTCTCAGTCTCTTTACCCTTTTTACTCTCAATTATTTTGTCTTACACACACACACACACACACGCACACACACACACACACACACACAAACACACTCACAAACACTCCTTCCTCTTGATTGATTAGATTCTTACCTGTCTCTCTGATCTCTAAGTAAAACAAACCAAAGCTGCAGAACTATATTCTTTCTTTTGCTGGGCATAATTTTCTGAAAAGGCAAGAGCATAAGTATATATGAATATAACTGCTCTTGACTCCCCTTAAATTACTTACGGCTAATTTCACTGGACTACCACTTTAAAGAAGTCAGCTATATCAACAGAGCATAAGAACAGTCCATTTCACTAGAGAGGGGAACTCTCTCACTGCTTCGTGAGATTTTCAAAATTTCGCACAAAAACACATTATGAGGGAAAACGAACACATTGTTTTAGAAGTGTTCCTAAACGTAGATGTCATATTACACTGAAAACCAGCATTTTGTGGTTTAATGCCTTCACAAAAAACGGCGTTCACCCCTTTGGGGCTTTTCTATTTATAGCATCAGCTGTTGCAATACAAAGATTAGCTACTCAACGAATTGTTTCGCTGATGTGGGGAGCACACTCCCGTCCGTGGCGAAAGGGCGGCGGTGGTTTGAAGCCGAGAAAGAGAGAGATGAGGAGGAATATGTTGGTGTGAGGACGTTTCTTTGTGTTCACGACAGCGAAGTTCAAATCGGTAAGTAGCTTTCCCGTTGTCAGAGAAGAGGTCGTGAAAGCGGGAGTCTGTAGTCACGGACAGTGAAGGCAACACCTACCGTTGATGTAAAATCAACTACTCTCAGTAACGTTAGCGCTATAACAACAACTTACTGCAACCTAGCTAACTGTCAGTTTTGACTAATGACACCGCGATAATCTGTCAAGTGAAGTTAGCGTGTTTGGTTTGTGATTAGTAACGACTGTGTCTCGTTTGCGGAAATTCTTTTTGCTGCAAAACTTCAAGAGAAAGACGAAGCAACCGAAATCCGTTATTCCGGGGCGGCTACTGTCGGTTTTCCATACGGTCGCTCGCATACACACAGACGGGCCTTGCCTCTGTGTCAAAAATGTCCCCGAGGGGACGAAACGAAAACACGGTGCTTATCCTTTAGCTTTTGTCAAAAATATATCTGTATACTGTTTTATCGGCATTTTTAAAGCTGTGTACAGTAAATACAGTGGTGTCAATCCCTGGTGAACAGATTTAGCCGCTGTACACGAGGAACAGAGAGATTCTTCATGTATCAAATCATAGGATGAGATCATTCAGAAGCACCAGTCAGTCTGCAGATAGAGAGGGACAGAGATCTGCTCACGCACAATACACACTCTAATCACTATTAATAGCCGACTGAAATCACCAAATAAGTTGACTGTCTGGGAACAGATCCCCCTTTGTCCCTCCATTAAACTTAATGTCAAACCCTGCTACTGATGATCACGTTGCTTTGTGAGAGTCACGGTTAGCTGACTTTTATATGTTGTCTCATTACCCTAAAACTTCACTCTGACCTTTGACGATAGGGGAAAGTACCCTCTTGTTAATGAGCAGACATTGGTTTTCCCGCCCCGGTATGTGATCTATCTTATAGGAACTAGGCCTTGGTATTAATTTGTGATTAAAAGATGAGTTCCCTGTAAGTACACTGGTGGGAGTGTTGGATCTTCAGTGGAGTGTTGGATCTTCAGTAAAAATACTAACACAGCACTGTAAAATACTCAATACTTAAAAGCATGCATTGTAAACGTGATTCAAGTGAAATTATATGTTTAAAAGTAAAAGTACTTAAAGAGGAGTGGCTCCTGTGATAGTTTTACTACTATATAAGCACATTTTGGTACAAATGCTTTCATATAAAAGCAGCATTTTATGTTGTAGTTGGGTGAGGTGGGGAATATTTTGAACTAAAAGACTGCAGGAATTATTTTCACTATGAAAAAAATGCTAATAATTCTCTCAGACAAACAATTAATTTTTCCCAATGCTTGCTGGTCCAACCAATGATCTAAAATTTAATATTTTTGAAAATATTTTAAAATTATTAGAATAATTCAAAGGAAAAGAATTAAAACCTTAAAATTGTGAAGCTGGAACCATAAAACGTTTTTGCATTAAAAAGGAATTAACACTTATCTTAAAAGTGACCAAAGAATTTTCTGTTAATTGACTAATTGGTTTATCCGCTAATTATTTCAGCTGTAATCTTTGGGTAGCTTTTGGACAAAAAAAAGTGCAATTATTCCCTCTGAAATGTAGTAGTAGAAGAAGGAGTAGAGGTAGAAAGTACCTCAAATTGTAACTTAAGTACAGTACTTGAGTAAACTTGCTGGATTACATAACACCACCACACTTCTTAACATTTACACCTATGACACAAAACAGTTTTAAACAAACTCTCATGACTGTTTAATTTCTTTGGTTTTTTTTCTTTTTAGCTGAATTTTTAAACATACGATATTTTTACCAACCACCTGCCAGGTCATGCATTCCTCAGCTGTTAGTGGAAAGAAAATGAGCCAAATTAGTGTCTTGACTCTGGTCCTTATACAGCTATTAAGGTTTGAGGCCATAGTTCCTGTTTTCAGGCAGAAGACTTTCACTTAATTATTGACCCTTAGGTTTAAACTGGGGTTCTCACTTAATGTTTATTGAATATTATCCCAAACTACTGTTGCTTTTCTCCAAAATGTGATTGGAAATCAGTTTTATATTAAGTAAAAAGTACTGTTCATTCACTGTCACTTGTGTCTGGTAGTGGTTCACTAATGACATCCTGTTTCCTGGTTGAAATTCCCAAATAACCAGAAAAAATGTGAAATTATTAGAAAGAATGAATGGAAAGGTCAGAGTAGGAAATGCCCCCAGCAAGTCACAGTACATCAGTGAGATGTTTTTGGGTTGTTTGCCTGAATTGTGTGTGAATGGCAGCTATATCTGCACAAAATTTCTAAAAATGGTGGTTCTATAGAGAAATACATCAATGTAATTAATGGCTGCATGTGTTTTAATACTGTGAGAGCAGAGATTGTCAAGTTAGTCACTAGGGATGACCCACAATCCTGTGATGAGCTCTGCTGTCCTCTGTCAGGCTATGTGCACTATGTCCTTTCCGCCTAATATTGCACAGGGTGTTAAAAATCTGGGTATAAAGCTCTGTCATATCTTATTACCAAACTTACCTTACCCAATTTTCTGAAAACAAAACAAAGTAACACAATTTATTGCATTAAATAACCAATTTTCCATGCAGGTTTACCTTTTCCAGATATTAAATACAGTACAAATTACTTAAATACTATTTAAAAAATATGTTTAAAACATCTCCATTTAAATGGATCTGAATACACAGTGTCATTAGCATAGCCTACTTTTATTTTAATTAGTAAAAGTTTGAAACACTGTATGAGGAAGTAGGTGACCCTGTACAATGAGACAGAGGTTCAGATTCCATCTCATTGCGCACTGTAGTTGTACTTGTGTGAACTAGATGCTGAGGATGTGCTGCTTATCCAGCAAACCTTTTTATTATGAA
This sequence comes from Acanthurus tennentii, assembly GCA_029783805.1. Taxonomy (NCBI): domain Eukaryota; kingdom Metazoa; phylum Chordata; class Actinopteri; order Acanthuriformes; family Acanthuridae; genus Acanthurus; species Acanthurus tennentii. The sequence goes on from JAPZDZ010000005.1 coordinate 17,895,487, forward strand.
TGAAACATCTTTTAAGAAAATTTGTTGCCATGTTGGCAAGTGTGGTGGATGGGCAAAAAGGAGGACATCTAACCTTTGACCACAGTAAAAATTGAATAATTAATGATGGTAAAAACAAAAATGCAATTGTCCTTTTGTATTTGCTGCTGCTCTCAGACAGATATATCCCATAAGCGAATTACTGCTTTCACTTCAGCTGTCTCGCTGACAAGAACCAGCAACCTGCTTCTTCAAAGTTAAAAAAAACCCAGTTCCTGCAAAAAGTCAGCATTTGAATACTTGGGAAAATGTATTTTCTGGTTGACCATGGTAGAATTCATTAAATTAAAATTTTTAATATGTCTTTAAAGTGTTTTGTAATCAAAGATAAAAAAAACTCTCATTCCAAGAAAACAAGGGTGGAGTTTGACAATTATTTGTCACTTGAAAGCAGCTTGACAACTTTCAAAATGATAATGTTGGACTCAGTGAACTATGTCTTAACACCTCCTCTGAATGATTGATGTGTTGATATCAACGTTACAGTGCCGGCTAGGAAGTGCACCACTGTGTTTCTCCTTATTCTTTTTCTGTTGCTGCTTTGTTCCCATGTGAAGAGGGAAGTCCCTTTATCCTTTCCCAAGGCAGCAACTAGCTACTAGCTCAAGAACCCAGAGAGATTTATAGTGAGAGAGAGAGTTATAGTGAAGACAAAGTGTGCAGTCCAAAACACACGAGAAACAACTGTGACTTGATAGAATACGTCACTAGTTTATTTTCTTCTTTTGTCTTCTAGCTGTTACATAGGGGATACTTATCATATTTCCTTGTTAGACAGAAATGTCTAGATTTGCTCATCATGTGGGAATTAAGAACAAAAAACTTTTCTATAATTATTTAGACTCTGTTGCTGTTGTTGCAACACATTGTTGCCGATTCAAATGGCATTCAGTAACTTGTATATCTGCTGTGCTGCAATGGCTGCATTCAGATTTATGTTTGATGTAAAGCAGTTTGTTAGATTTAAAATAAAGGTGTCTCCTCCATATAAACATGAGGTCTGAAACAAGAAAGAAATTCAAAAGGTAATATCATCATTTGCATACTGACCGTAAAAAATGCGCCTTTCACATGGAAAGGCTGAAAGAATGGGGAAAAATGTTGTGCTTTAAAGTAAAAATCTTTTGAATAATGATAGTTGGAATTGTGGGTGAATGGCTTGACCATTTTTCACAGACTAACTTGTAAGCAGTTCTGTTCACATATTTTGTCTTTTGTCCAACACGTACACAAATGTTAAAAAATATTGTTATTACATTGTGTCATGTTAGTTAAGGATAACAGTAAATTAATTCTTCTTTTTTTGTTTATCAAGGATAACATTAATTTCTGTATTGCTGTATTGTTACATGCTGCTTTTTACTGGAAGGTGAGTGACATAAGCACAAATACGCTAATGACAGCACTCTGACATACTGTTATTGCAACATATTCCAAGTTCAGTTAAAGTCACACAAAATGGGAATTTATAGAAAGATGTTGTCATACTAAAATTACTCTTTCATGGAGGTACTTGATAGTGTTAAGGGCTGTTTCAGACAGAATTACACATTATAGAGATTACTGGAGGTTTGTGTGGCCATGTGGGAGTGTTAGCTCATTTGCAAATACTTATTAATGTGTTTGTGTGCCCTTAGGGCAGGGTTCCTTGACTGTGCTTGTTCTGAGCAGGCGTTCAGCTGCCTGGCTACTGCAGTGTGACTTCAGGTTGTCTTTTTCCAAAAGTTGACCCTTCTTCAACTTTCCGCCACAAAGCTGCTGCCTTGTTTTTTTTTCTAAAAATCCCTGTGGTCCTCACCGCTGGAGCCTTAACAGTCTGCCCACATAAAAATGAATGTTAGAATTTGTGTGTTTGCTCCAATGCTTGATTTGGTCCGAATGAGGCCTTAGGGTTGATAGCTATATGTGATTGCATCAGACAGCTCATTTCTGTTGTTTATAACAATAACACTATACAAGAAAGGCATTTTCAAAGTCTGGAGAGAATTTTAGAAAAGCTAAATTTTCCATAGTGGACAATAACAGCTTAGTGAGAATGACAGACCAAAACTAAGAGGAAAGGATTCAGATTCATTGGCATTGGTGTGGTCGAAGCCTAAGTGTTGTGCACAATACTGAATGTCCTGTGCAGGTTCTTGGTCCTTGGAAATGTCATGGTTTCTAAAGCCATGTAGCCAGCCACATTGGTCACATGACCAATGTTGGTTGGACACAAAGTAAAATTTGGCCTAGAAACCTTCAACTCCCAAAGGAATTTGGTTTAGACAGGTGCCTGTGTATTATTTTAGTCTCACAGAAGGGTGTGTTTCATAGAGTTGTACACCCCACTGAGTAAACTCTCAAAGGGAAATGCTTATACACTGTACAAGGTTGTGACCTGAATTGGCTTCAGCTAACCAGGCATGACGGTTTTAAAAACCACTACCGGTGGCAGGTACTGTGATTTCTTGGTGCTTCTCAAGCGTTTGTGTTTGTATTTTTTCTGGAAATCTGTTAAAAGTGTTGTCTTGTGAAATGGTATAGTGGCAAACACATTTCCTTTGTGACTTTATGAAAGCCAGTCAGCTGACTGACTGAAGAGGCTTTTTGACATCAGGAATTTGGCTTGAAAATTCTTTGCCCAACCTGGCTGGCTGAATTGCTGGTTGGACTTTGGAAAGGAAGGAAATATCTTCCTTCCCCTCATTGTGCTAGGCAGGAAAGGATGGACCACAGCCAGCTGACAGCTGTTTCCTCGTGGATGAAGGAGGAATGGGTGCGTAGGCGGGTAGGTGGGTGGATGGTAAGGGTGTTATGCTAGTAGCAAGTGAATGTGTTTTTTGTCTGCTTATGACTGTTTCTATGGTTTAAAGAGAACTAAAAATGTAATGGTTTCAGAGTGAGAAAGAGGGGATTAGTTGTATTTCAAATTAGCATATTTGTTTTAATAATGAAGATGACTTGAGTTGAAACTGTATACGTAACTGGAAACCTCTTCATGATGTATCAAGTATTTACTGGCTTTTGAACATTTTTGACATTTCATACCTTGAAATATCATCAGCAAGAGTCAATAATGCATGACCAAACACAATTTTAATGTGGATTAATGTCATATGAAACATTAAACATCTTTTGAACATCTTCAATATGAATATGAATTCATTGTCAATGTAGGCATTGACACCCGACTTGGTTGTGTAAAGGGGGTAGAGAGGTAGATGGATTAAAAATAAATTGAAATGTATTCAGCAATCCCATGTTGTCCATTTACATGTACCAAGATGCATTGCCAAAGCTTCAAGTGCCCAGCCCCCCGAAGCATAGCAAAAGCAAAGAGAACAATTTTGGTTTTGGGGTAGCAACATGCCCCTTTAGCTACCCAAGCTGAAATAGGCTATGGCTCATGATTAACTCTACACCACCAGTGGTAAAGGATGAACTGAGATTGCAGAATTTTGTTTTCTTGGTATAATAAAGCAAAAAGTGTGGATTTCATTGCTTTAGCTGACTCCATTTATCATCAGCACTGATTGGGAATTCACATACTGAGTTGTGAATATCCTCTTTAAGTCATCATATATTTGTATGTGTTCTGTGTTTCTGATGAGCTACTGACAGACATCATTAGCCTAATTTCTTCTACTAGTGTAGGCCAAACCTGGCTCACAAAGGGTTGCTGTTGCTGCTTTTCCAGACTGGACTTTTAAGACGGATTACTATTGATCCTTCATCCAACTGGCTTTATTGTGGCTGCTGTTTTTTTTATGTTACTTCCTTTAATTTAAATCACATAAGTTTACAAAAGATATAAGAATGCTGTTATCTTGGTAGACCACTCTGCATCATAATAGTCATGAGGCACTTGCCTTAGTGGCAGAAGTGACTACATTTTCTGTTGCTGCTTCACAAAAAAAACATCTTGTGGTTTTCAAGTGGGAAACTCTTGATATGAAGCAGGTGCTATCTTTACTCTAAATTTGCAGTATCATAAAGGTGCTCTGTCGAGAATTTTTGTAAACAAATAAGAGCTGTGTTTAGATTCAGTGTTTCTTACCAAAATACATTGTATGTATACCTTAAGCTCTAACAGGTTGCAGCAAACTTAAGGGTAACTGAAGGCCCCCTGTAGATGAGCAGATTAGTGTGAACTCATTGGCAAGAAATGTGTACTGCATTACCCACTGTGTGCACCTGCAAGTGTGTGTGCTCTAATGCCAGTGCAAGTTGCAAACAAAACGGGGCCACTTTTGAAAGAATATGTAATACTGTATTGTACAATGTCAAATAAATAAAACATTGAGTCTTAAACTTTGGCATGCCCTTATGACACTGGGCAGTGAGCACTTAATCTTAAACCAGTTGGGTATTTCTTCTTAAAACAAATGATCTTTTCATTGTCACAATATGAAACGAAAGCAAAACAATAACTGAAGGAATAGCTAACAAAAAGCAAGCGTCTATGAAAAAAAAGCTGATAACATAAAACAAAAACATGAGAGCAAAAAGGCTGAACACAATACTCCAAAAATCAAAAAATAACAAAAGCAGAGTCTGGGAACCACACAGATGAACTGACAAAGACAAAGGAGAAACACAGAGACTATACACACACTGAGAGCAATGAAACATAAGTGGGGCAATCAACGCAGGTGCAACGCTTCAGGGCAGGTAATCACAAGAGGAGGGAAACTTGACAGGACATGGGTAAACCAAACACAAGATAAGGAGTAACAAAATAAAACAGGAAGTAACTTAACTCAGAATTACACATCATGACAATTATTTGTGATTGGCTCCTGCTTAGGGATGGCTCAATACCACTTTTTCACATCCAATACTCATACTGCAGCCTTGAGGATCAGCCAATACCGATCTGATACCGATCCGATTCTTTTTGTCACTCTAAAAGTTGTTAATAATACGTGGATGTAATTTGCTTGAT
>JAPZDZ010000005.1:17901729-17918617 GCA_029783805.1 Acanthurus tennentii
TGCACTCAGCTGTTTTACTTTTCTCCTCCGTTAACGTAAAGTAATTCCACACGGCAGACATGACTACAGCTCTGCAGACTTCTGCTCACGTGACGAAAACACAGGCACATGGCAACCATGGCGACAGCTCGTCCATGTTGCGGCAAGTCGCGCAAAGTGAAGTTGAGGATATATGAGATAGTTTGGGCTTATGGATCGTATCAGAGGGGTTCTAATGAAAAAAAAAATCCGGTACCCGATTCCAGTCATTTTGGCCTGGATTAGACTCGATACCGATCCAGTGGATCGGGTCGGACCATCCCTACTCCTGCTTGCCTCCTTCTCTCATATTGTGCTTGCTTATGTCCACCATACTCATGAACATTTATGATCATTGTTAGGCACCTAGGAATATTTTTGTTGTAGTTAGGTGAAAGTGAGGCTATATTTTTTCTTTTGGCCAGTCCTTATGCTTTTTTGTACATTTTTTTCCATCTCTCTGCTTTGTTCCACAACTCCTAGCAGTGGTCTTTTGTGTCCATGGTGATGAAAAAGCAGCTGCAACAAAAAAAACCCTTAACACCTCTTTCCCTTGTTATCTCTCCCTGTCTGTCTGTTGTTCCCTCCCCTCTCTGTTTGCAATCACTTACTCTTTCTTTCTCACTTTCTCTTTTGGTCCTCCATTTCAGTCAGGTGTGTCTCATCAGCCACCTACTAGCCTACTTCCCACCTTTACCACTACTGTTGAGGTAGCCATGGCGACGAGTGCTGTGCCAAGCGACAACCTGCCAACATACAAACTGGTGGTGGTGGGGGATGGTGGTGTTGGGAAGAGTGCCCTCACCATCCAATTTTTCCAGAAGATCTTTGTGCCAGACTATGATCCCACGATAGAGGACTCATATCTGAAACACACAGAGATAGATGGACAGTGGGCAATACTGGATGGTAAGTACATATGTATGTTCAAGCAAAATTAACCAGACAGCAACTGGGAATGATCCTGACTCTCAGTGCTTACCATCTATTTCATTATCTTTTTCATTTTTCCTTTGTGATGAAAGATTTTGGAGTGACGTTTTGCCAGAAATATAACAGCAAAAAATGACTATTTGCTTCTAAAGATGTAGTTAGTTATTGGCATCTTGAACAGAGAATAAGGCCACACATCCACTGCGTGTGCTCCTTTGACCCTCTCTCTTCTTAGCTTGTAGCCAGTCAGTTAGTGCACATGTCCCTTCCATTGATGTGTAAGGAGAACAAGACACAACATAGACTCCATTCATTCCTTTGAAATTTGTGACATTAAAAAAATGTATCCCTTGTGTTACAGCTGCCTCTTTTTCTATGTTAGCTTATGGAAAAAAAGTATTTTCTGCCCCACATGGTGTGTAATTAGCATGTTTTGACCACTATGTCAAACATGGCAGTTGGCATGAAGTGCACATCCACCAGAGAGAACACTAAATTATTATTCTGAAAACATTTGAGGAAAGAAACAGGCAGTGGATTAAGAGAATCTTGATCCATATTTGATGAGCACTGTTTAGTTTAACAGCTTGATCTGAGTTTCATGATCAAGCTCTGTTGAGATTTACCAAATTTTTTCTCCAACTGAATTTTATAGACAGGAAGCACATTTAAATTGATCTGAAATACTGGTGTGATACTACATTATTGTGCAGCAATGAATATCCGATATGTCACCTTTAAACATGTCCATCATGAACTAAAAAATGACCATATATATTCATATTTGCTTTTATAGCTTCTGATGTCAGAGGGTAATCAGAATCTGCAAGTGTTTTCCTCTTAAGATTATAAAAGTGGAGGTGATCGCACAAGGCATGAAGGAAACAAACTCTATTTCTGAACATGAACTCGCAAGAAATTAAAACAGGTCACACCAACAAAATTGCACAACCTTGATTGTAGAATGCTCATTGAAAAACTAGGTCAGTTTATATTTATTAGTAAATAAATGGGACAATGCCTTTGGTTAGAAGGATTTCAATGAATAAAATTTAAAAGGAACTTACTCTTCATTGCATTTTTAAGGTTTTCACAGTCCTGATAAGCACCCTTTAATTTTTTGAGTTGAATAAAGTGGTGAAATAAGAAAATCAAGGAAAAATATTACACATTGTCTAAATGGGCAATATGACCCTCTCACTGGAGAGCAATTTTAAAGATATAAGGTAATTTGTTTAATATTTGTGAGGAAAAGTATTTTTAAAATTTTCTTCAAGATATAAAGTATTTATAAAGTACACTCAAAGCATATGTAAGACATGTAAATCATCTTAATGTGTTTTGAAAGAAAATCATTTGGGTCCCTCCATCTTCACAGTGCTGGACACAGCCGGCCAGGAGGAGTTCAGTGCGATGAGGGAACAGTATATGAGGACAGGAGATGGCTTCCTCATTGTCTTTTCTGTAACAGACAAGGCAAGCTTTGAACATGTCGACCGATTCCATCAACTCATCCTTCGGGTCAAAGACAGGTAGGTTACAACAGTTCAGCTCAACAGTTGTACAAAAACTGAGAGAAACAGTTTGAGGCAATTTTCTTTGATGCCGTGCACAAAAAAAACACCACTGGGATTTTCTTATGTGTGCAGGATTTGAAAAAAAACAGTCCAGTCCGGCCATACAGTCTGTGATTTTGATGTCTTTTAACACAAAATGTTATGACATCTGCTTACCTTCCCTTTTCTGTTTAAGGAACATGCCTTTCTTCTTTTTTTGTCTGCTTTTCACACCTAATACCCGACATAGAATTTTACTCACCAAAGCAACTGCTGTGATTAAGGAACAATGCAGCATGACTCAAGTGAGTCATCAGACTGGTTGTAGCTAAATAACCCCAAGTTTGCCCTGAACTTCTTCACAAGACACACAGTTTATTTGGAGGTGAATACGAAGAGAGTAGGGCCAAAATGTCCAGGACAACCACGAGTTGCATTGAAAATCTGTGTGGACCCAACTATGGTTAACACAGTGGCTAAAGTTAGTAAAGCTGGAAGCCAAAGTTGTCAAAAGAGGAAGCAGCTCTGTGCAGTGTAATCTAGGGGCAAATACGCTATTGTAAAACTAGAAATGATTTACAATCTTCTGATCTTTAATGTTGCTTCTGAATCTCGTTTGTGTGGCTGTTGTGCTGCCATTAAATCTTTTAGATATTTTGGGTAAAACTTAGTCTTTAAAAGGAATTTCTCCTTACTTAAGGTCCAACTCAACCTGCCTCAGTCATTTATGGTACAGTCAGTGCCATCGGGTAGTGTTGTCATATGTTCCATGATTAGAATTGTTAAGGCTCAGGGCCTTGCTTCACTTCCCTAAAGCTGCAGATCATTTGGACAGAACTTCTAATTCATTTCAACCTCTCTTATCAGTTGTCTTGTGAATGTTTGGTGTGAGAGAGGAGACTGCATCTGTTCTCTGACTGTGACTGACAGTGGCAAGTAAAACTGTTGCCAATAAAACAGCTTGAGATTAACAAAAATAGAAATTGGAACTGAGCAACTTTCTGTCTGTTCATATTTAGAAGTGCACTACTGAAGCTCAGTTTTCTACCAGATTTGAATATTGCAGAAATCCACAGAAAAAAACACCCCCCAGATGATTTGTGTAGCATGCAATGCTTTTCTTATCTCAATGTCAACCTATCAAGTCTTAAGTCCGTAAACCACGAGACACATATTAACACTTCTTGAAACCGCTGTAAGTGGTTTAAAAGTAAAAACTCTGTGTGTGTGTGTCTGCGTGTGTGTGTGTTTGTGTGTGTGCGTGTGTGTGCGTGCCTGCGTGATCTCAGGGAGGCCTTCCCCATGGTGTTGGTGGCAAACAAAGTGGATTTGGTCCATCTGAGAAAGGTCACCACTGACCAGGGCCAAGAGATGGCTGCAAAACATAATGTGAGTACACTACGGGACTAAGGTTAACGAAAGCATTTCTGGAACAGCAAGAAAAAGAAAGATCATTGCTCACAGATGTGTCTCCTAAATAAATAAATACCACCTTAGTTTGAAACTAATTTGTGTCTGTTTGAGCGTTTCCATGTCATTTTTGTAGGGACCTCTTTCTATCATGAAACACCTGAATGTCACATAAAAAGGTCAAATCTCTTCTTAAAACAACAAAACTGCCATTTTAGTCTGGAAGGAGCCTAAAGCGAGTAACATGTTTACAACTGTAACCAGCTTAATGTTGATATACTATCAGTGACCACATGACCATTGAAATGTGCACAAGAAAGCAAATATGACTGTCAAATGAAGCCAGAAAACTGTGCCCACTGTGACCTGCAGAGAGCTCCACCTGCATTTAGAATGCACCAAGATGCACTGATGCCACTGACCTAAAGAAACTACTTCTAACTGAGGCATGTATCAGAGATCACACAATCTTTAAAAAATTAAGGGAAAAAAAGGCAAGACAACTCTTTATAACCTAAGAGTATCAACTCTAAGCCCAGAGAGTTTTCTGAAAATCTTTGCATGATTTTGAAGAGAGTGTGCATGTTTTTTACATTTAATACTGTAATACTTTAATGTGTAACTTTAATGTTTGTAATAATGAAACCTCAACTTTGAGGCTGACAGAGAGGTCTCTGAGTTGCTGTATTCTCTTGAAGTCTGTGGTGTTGAGTGAGTTTAGTCTTGTGGGATTTAGGAAAAATGACAGGTCACTCTGCCACGCACACGTACAGTATCCTCTAATTCTGCCCTGGGACTTTTTATGTCCTGCGTTTTTTCTCTTTTCTATTGTCAGTTTGTCAGTTGCAACTACCAGTCTCGTAACAGTTATGCTTCGATGTGGAATATTTCTGCTTGTTTTCTCAGATAACTTATATTGAAACTAGTGCCAAGGATCCTCCAATGAATGTGGATAAAGCTTTTCATGAGCTGGTTCGTGTTATAAGGTAATACCAAATTCACTTCTGGTTTCTCTAAATTTAATGTCTCTGAGATCTGTGCATGAAAAATAATGTTAGATTGACTTGTAGTAACAGCTCTTAGACCTCAGTAATTTGACCTCAAACTCTAAAAACCAAATAATACAGCTAATGCGTACAATAAAACTCTCAACTCAAAGCCTTTCACCCTGTACATGTTTTTTCCATTTAGTGTTTCACGTCTTCAGAGGTTAGTGGCATGTAGTCTCCGGCTGGTATGTAAAGACAGTAAAAGTGTTTTAGAAGAGTAAGAAAGAAAAAAAAAATCCCAGTGCTATTTCCTTTCTTGACATACATGCAATTTTAGAAGAACTTGGTTTGTGACCATGTGGTCATATCCTGTTGAAAGGCCTTCTCATGTTACAAGAACCAATATGCAACAAGTAGGCACAACACTGACTCTTGAGAAAACATTTGTCTTTTTTTACAGTTGAGCAGTTTTGATTCATAAATCAACATTGCCCTCTTGTGGCCAGACTGTATAAAGTCAGTCCTAAATGGGTTGGATTGAAAAATACTGATTGTTCATTTTTTTGTGAGTCATAAGCAGTTCATGCAGGGGCTGCTTATCCTTTTTGTGCTCCTTTTGTATTTGTGACTCACTTGTATGGCTGCCATTAGCTGCTTAATTTACTAGCACATTAATCATGGAATCAGAGAAAATATTTGATGTGAAAAAATGAAAACATAACAAAAACAACACAGAAACAAAGGAGAAATGAATTTTAATGAAGGGACCTAGAGCCAGTGAGTAATCTTTAGCTTACTATACAGGCAGTCGAACTGATCTACTTGTCTAACTCTCATCAAGAAAGTTAACCTTGACTTAAAAAATAACCATGAACAAATACCTATTTGACAAGGGAGACAACATAATAGTTAAATTATAACTCTGGCTGGCTAATTGTATTGTTGGGTGTCAAAAACACGTATATAAATAATCCTGAGTTAAAACTGTTTTGTCCAACTTTACCTCTATATTTTTTTTCCACACACACAGACAACAGGTCCCAGAACGAAACCAGAAGAAGAAAAAGAAGATGAAATGGAGGGCAGAACGTTCCGCAGGTTCCCACAGGTTCCACTGTGCCATATTGTGACCTCCCTCGTCCTTTTTATCATTTGTATCACACCCACATGCACAGCCACATACCTTTGGATGTCTCAAAGGAACTCTCAGCAGTGGTCAACCACTGGAGCACAAAAGTGAGGAGGATATCTGCAATGTTGAACTTATGTCCCCTCAATCCTTCACAATGCCTTGGAATGAGTGCTATGCCATCTCTTCTCAACTAATGGTCCCTTTCAAAGGTCTTTAGATTCCTCCCATCTGTATTCAGCATGGAACTATGGTGTCACTGAACCATTTCTTCAGTCAAGTGAAATTTTTGAATTTAACTCAAATGTGGCACAAGACAACAGACTCAGTGAAGAAAAGCAAAGAACTCACCTTCACCCTGATGTTGGAACTTTTATCTTACTGAGAAAGGGAAAGGATAGGGAGGAATGGGGTCAAAATGGCTCCATGTGCTCTGCAACACCAACAACCTGCTGGCCATCACCTTTCTATCCTCGCAGTCCTACAGTTTCTGAAAGAAAAGCTCCTGTGTGATCTTTGGATATGCTGTATGTGTTCTCTCTTTGTAGAGGAGTGTTTCTTGGGCACAATGAATGGATATGACATTGATTTAGGTAGTGAAAATAGATGTTGTGTGGCGTTGTCGATGAGTGAACTGTGAGCATGTACCTTGTGGTCATGTGATGCTCTGGTTTTTGAAATCTCAGTCCAGGGAGGATGAAAGGACGTGTCAGAGCAAGGGATAAGAAATGTGACATAATGCTGAGAAAATGTCATCAGGTGACAGGTGAACTTTATGGTCGAATCAGCATGTTGAATAAATGTTTAAACATTGTAATTGTAAAGGAGAATTTGATTGGTCAGTGTATGTGGTAACATTTTAATGTTTACTTAATGGGATTTATACTACACTGACTTGTGAGCAGCCATTTTAGCACTCGTAGATTATTTTCCCATCAAAAAAGATAGTCTGTCAGAGCCTCTAATTTTCAAGTATCTGAAAAAACTCAGTTAGTTTAGGTTGCCTCATTGTCAATGGCCTGATGAGTGCAGTCTTCTTTATCAGTACTGTATGAACATTATCCCTGATATTTTTTGTCTCTGTAGTCTTAAGAGTTTCAAGTTACTTTCCATGTTTTTTTTTTGTATCTAAAAAAATCTAGAAATTTTAATTATATTTGTTACATAAAAAAATCTAATTATTAGTGGCAACGTCAAATGATTCAATGCTGGTTAACTCAAGGAAATTTCTTAGTGAAATAGAATAGATAAGGGATAGTAAGAGCTTCATGTTTCAGATGTGAAACAGGCTGGAGAAGCTGATTTGCACTGGCCACTAACCAAAATAATGTGATGTCACTTTATTTCAATCTTGGGGCTTTACAGACTGCACCACTGAAATCAAGACAATGTAATGAGATGAAACGTGCTTTGAGATGGACAACACTCCTTTAGTTTGGGGATACATGCTGTAGCCCTATGAATAAGTCAAATCTGGAGAGCCTGTCTAAGGCCGGCAGTGTGATGCTCATTGGGCTTAAAGCCATCAAACCTTGCTACAGACTAAGTTTATTTGCAGGAACACCACACACACACACACACACGCACACGCACACGCACAAACACACACACACACACACACATACACGCACGCACAAACACACACACACACACACAAGCACAAACACACACATTCAGTGTATTCACGTTTGTAGCTGTGAGGTGGGTAGGAATGTACAATATAATAACCATGAAATGGCTTGTACTGTTAACGCACTAAAGTCTGAGTGGACGACTTTTTTGTCTGGATGAATGCCGTCTCTTGAAGGAATACATTTTTGCACTTTTAATACTATTTCTGACTTTCCTATTGGCATGTTGTTTTCTGTTCAAATCTGCTAAAGAAATGAAAGGCATGGTCAAAAAATGATCTGAATGTAAACTGAGTGACAAAGCAAGCAAATAGGCAATTAGCATTGTAGCCCTGTGTGCCTGTGTATGCCTGGTGCCTCGGCACTGTTTGTAAGAGCAATCAAATAAGTCAGAATTTAATCATTTGAAAGGTATTCAAAAATAAGATATGTATTATTCTGTTTTGAAATGAGAAGCTTGAGAATAAATACTTCATTTACTGAATGGCATACAAATTCACCTCAGCATGAAAGTGGAAAGTCAGCCTCAGCAAAAGGATCACAGTATTAATCCACATCTACTGTTAAAAGGGACTTCATGGAGTGTTTCCAGAGGACAGAAAACATGGAAGTTTTGATCATTAAGCAATGAAGCAACAAACTCTGGATCATGTGGGAGCAAAAAAGAAAAAAAATACTATATGTGTTTGACAAAAATGTTGCATCATGTATGTTTGATACCATTTTGTATTATTGATATGAATTATTGATATGATTCTTGCAAAGTGTTTTATAACCAGCTAAATAATTTATTACTGTCTATGTTACCTCAGCGTGTCCCAGACCTGGACAAAAAGCTAAACTCCCCCCTTTTACTTGGGACTCTCAGTGGGTTATGGGCCTTTTGCCTTTGAGTCCCCGTATGAGGAGACTTGTAACGTGTAGGGACCAAGATGAAGAAACAGACTTTGGTCCTGAACTAATAAAAGTGTAAGGACTTCTGCTTTACTGAAGCTCGTGTGGATGGAGTCACACAAAGGTCAAAACTAGGAAGATTTGTTGTCCAACTTGTAATTTTAGGTATGTTTGTTTGTTCAATGTGAAATTTCTCAAAGGAATACTTTAACATTTGGTAAAATTTGCTTTGCCACGGTCTTGTTAGGGGCTAGATGAGAAGATTGATGCCACTGTCATGTCTGTACACTAAATATAAGGCTACAGACAGCAGGTGTTTATCTCAGTGTAAAGGATGGAAACAGGAACAAGCCTGGCTCTGTCTAATGGTAACAAAAAATAGCAAACAATCAATTTTACAGCTCACTTAGTGGATATTTTCAATATTTGTAATTCAAGTCAAGCTTATAGTGCCACTTCAGAGGTTATCTCTAAACAATCCGTAAGGAGAAGGTCAGTTATCTTGTTTAGAGACCCAGAAGTCTCCTCATGTGAAAGCACCTGGTGGGAAAAACAAGGGAAAACTTTATTCTAACAGACAGAAACCTTGAACAAAACTTTGTCTTATTGTAAGAATAACAGAAATATGACAAGTAATCACAGCAGCGATGAGTGTATAAGTAAACTGTATGAGCTGTGGTTTATCCTCTGGACTAATTCTGACCTTTGGACAGGGCCAGGTTAGCTTTTTTACAGTCCTCATGCTCAGTTAAGCTAATAGGCATGCTGCCTAGCTTAATATTTAGCATACGTATGCAAACAGTGGTGTCAATTTTCATCTAACTCTCAAGAAAGTGAACAAGTGCATGTCCAAAAAATGTTGCACAGTTCCTTTAAGCAGGCTCATGTACTAGCCCATTGTCTTCTAGTTGACTATTAAACTTTTTTTTTTGTTTGAGGTCCAAAATACAGTTTGAAATTAGAAAGTTACCTTTCTTGAATAAACCGTCATGGCTGGTACAAATAAACCTGCTGATTATTGCGCCATCTCCACATTTCAGACAGACCAAATACAAATGCTGAAAGTGAGTATGAAGTATCAGTTATTTGACCCTGGATTATATGTGAGCTAAATTGAGCACTTTTTGTTTTCCTTATTTGGAGAGGTAGCATCCTTTTTTCAAATAGAAAACCAAGTATTGTTGATGCTATGTGGTTGATTTGAGTTGTGTATGTCCTGAAACTTTGTCAGTATGTAAAGGGCCGTGTAAACTTTAAGTTTGGATTACAAAAAAAACAAAAACATGGAGGTGTCCCACAGTTGTGTAATATGTGTTTTTGGGCAGTTCTGTTGTGTTTTAACTGGCTATGTCAGACTGAGGAGCTAGACGAGGCACAAACAAACTGTGGCCTTTTTATCTAGCCTCAGGGGTTGATTATATTTCAATAAAGAAATACGAGTATTGTAACTTTAGATGTTTGACTAGTTTACTTTCTGCTTTACTGCTTTACATGAGTGACATTAAAATCCAGAGCTGCACACTAATCACTGGTAAATGGCCTGTGATCAGAGCCATGTACCACAGCAGCAGCGAATATGGCTACATGGGTTCTGAGTGTATACCTGCTTGTTCAGCAGACACTTGCCTCATTAATCCTAAGAGCTGTCAAGGTCCATTGAGTTCAACTTAGAGGCTGCTCAAAGCTCCATTTTGCCTCATTGATTTCAGTCTCTTTGGGAAAGTGAAGGCCAGCACAGAGAAGAGGCACCACATTTCTGCTATTGATTTATATTCATGTTTTCTTCAGAGTGAAAGTAGTAACGAGAGGTGCTCAATGTGCCATGAGAGGCAGAGAGAGCTGCAAGATGGTGCTCAGGATTATTGAGAAAACAGATATAATTTTTACTCTCTCATGGTAAAGGCAGAGCACCTGAGTGTCTGAAGTTAAATATTTCAAATGTGTATATGTTCCACAGCTTGTAAAAATACCCAGTGCTTTGATTTTACAGTAATCGTGGAAGTTGCTTTAACACTGATATAATCATTAGTGTGAAGATGTGCTAGGAAAGCATTACTGAAGCAGTTGAAAACCAGCAGAGAGAAACTGGAGTCCTCTTAAAAAACTGTAGATTTTTTATCAAAACATGGAACAGAACAAAGACAAAACACAGTTTGCTTACATAAAAGTCTTTGTTCTATTCAAGGGTCTTACCACCAGGGGTCAGCACTTAACTGATGTCCTTTTCTTTGTCATAAACTGGGTAGTAAAAACAAGTGTTTGCACTTGCAAATCAAACCCGCGAGAGATGTACTAAGGACTCTCTCAAAACACACAAAAAACTGCTTAAAAAATAAATTTTCTGAAAAACAAATGAAAACAATTATTTTCAAACACAAAACTAGTTTATGATAGTCAAATTTAGTCCCTTCATGCTTCTACTCCAACAGAATTTTTTTAGAATCAATTAAAATTAAACAAGTTCATACAAATAAAGCTATTTTTTATTTACTTTTTTGCACAAAAATTAAGAAATCTTGCTGCCTGAGAAAAAAAAAAAGCTGAACTGCATGTTAAACAGAGTAAAACTGAAAAATGTTTGACGGTGCTAGGCAACATTTTGTCTTTGTTTTGTAATACAAACACCTTATTTGAATGCAAATGCACAGTGCAACAGAAAGAAATGTAAATAAAGAAACAAGATGTGTTTAACAGGACACACAGCTTCCTATAGACTAACTGACAGTCTCTGCCACACACAGACGTCCGGCGTGCTCATGTTCCTCAGCTGTCATCCTTGACCACCTTGCTGCCAACACTCATCACTTCACTGTTAAGTCAGTGGATCTTGCCTTGAAAAGCTCATGCCTCTGCGACATGCCTGTAAAAGCACCCCTGCATATCAATGAAATGGTTCTCATACTATTTATATAGTAGATACTTCCCAGTCACCTCACACATGCTGCATACCTGATAGATTGCATTCAGTTTCTCTCTCTACTATGCAGATACATCCTGTTCTCATCTCTCATTATATGAAAAGCAATCCAGATTAGGTTTGTCATTACTCAAACTTAATTTAAACCTACCTGCGACCTCCCTTTGATAATAAAACCTCCACATTTAATTTACCCCACATATGGGTATATTGCTCTTGTTCACAATCTCTTCCAGCCTGCCTGGATTCGTTTGTGCAGCATTTTTCAGGGGCAGAACCTCACTAATTAGTACAACTGTATGTTTTTTTTCTTTTGCTGCAGCTACTCTGGCTTTCTTTGAATAGCATTTCCAAACAGCTTCAGTTTTCACTGAATAACAGGGTCTTTTGATAGAAGGGTCATGCAGTACAACAGTGGATTCATCAGCCTCCATGCTAAATATGGAGGTTTAAAGGTGCACCAGTATTGATGCAAAATGTTCTGAGGTGGAGGGAGGTTGTTTTGAAGGTGATCCAAAACAAAGGAAAAGACAAGTCTAAACCTTGTTTTCAAAGGTTAGTTTATATTCAACAGCTGTTGCAAAGTATGATCACAGCTGCTTTGGACTTATAACAAGCAATCAGGCAGAACAGAGGTATAAACGCACCACTGTATTATTTTTCTGTATCCAAGAAAAAGGGCTGAAAATGGTCAAACATTTATTAGCTGCTGAATGATTTAGCTGTTAACAAACTTTAAATTCTTTACCTAAAAAACACTGAGTAGAGTGAAATGCAAATGTGATGTACAGGTTTCCCTTTGACCTGTGTTATTTTTGCACTGGGAGTCTGTGGTTAATGTAAGCATGTTTGGTGTTTTTTGTGCTCGCAAATTGATCCTGAACAACAATGCTAGTGACTCTGTGCAGCTCTAATTAAGCACATCAAGTATTTATTGATCTAAATACTAGCTGCGTGCTCAGAGTGGTAATTCTAAAATGCTGCTGCTGAGAATGTTCACCTCATTATTTGGTGTGGCAGCATGCAAACTTTTATTGCTGGCTTTAAACACATTTGTGTAGTAATTGATCCATTAGTTGTTTCAATCAAAATTGAAAATTTAAAAGTGCTAATTTGCAGTAAAACAGCCACTGTAATATTATACAACCCAATGACATATTGATGTACCAGTGTGGTAGCAGAATTTTGCTGTTAAAGCTGCTCTTGGTGGAACCGAGGATTGGGCCCCAGAGGGACACAAGGTCAATGTGAAGGGTTCTAAGTAGATTAAAATGTAAAGAAGAGAAGAAATGAATATGAATACCCTGCAGCACAAGTCAGTTTTCTTTTGAAACTTGTATCTATGATTTACTAGGAATTTTTGGATGATAAATTGAAAGCAGTTATGAAAACAGGAAGAATGTGATGGATTTTGTTTGCAACAGGACCCAAAGCAGACACCAGGGCAAGATTTAAATGATTTATTGTGCATATTCAGGGGAAGGAAGGAGAAAAGGGAATCTTGAGTCTGTGGTATTGAGGAGAGGCTGGCACAAGGGTGGTGTGACGTTCGCGCACGCGGCTGGTAAGACAATGGTTGCAGTGAGGCAGAGGAGCTTAGGAGGGTGAGGTGAGAGAGGTGGTGTTTGTAGCACGTGGGGGTGGGGGGTACTGTTGCTGTAGAGTGGCAGAGGAACTGGTGGCAGAGAGGAGATGAGGCCTACAGCACAGGGCACGCAGAGGCTGAGGCTGGATGGCGTGACGGCTCTGGTGCTGGAGCCTTCATATTGAAACTTACCAGAGGTTGTCAACAGAAGCACAGGTTAGCAAAGGCCTGGAAGGCTAAATACACACACTAGAAATAAGCGCAGAGGAAGCCACACCCTGCCTCTGTCAACAACATAGAGATAACAAACGCTCTACAGCTCCACAGTCCAAAAACACACACAAAAAACATAACCACCACAGAGAAATGAAATTATGGACTAAATGTTTCCCTGATGGAACTGCCAACAACTCAAAAACATCTGAGACATGACAAGAAGCTTGAGCTGCAGGTTAAATAAAAGGGTTACAAGACAACAAGTTTGTGAATCATCAGTGTAATCTTTATTTTGGATGAGGTGAAACTGGTCTAAGCCGCCTCATTTTCTGGTGTGCTGAAGTGGAGATTGAACTGTGGAGGTGAGAGAAGCTCTTATATGAGACAGTGGAAACATCTTTTTTTCTAACTCAATTAGAATTATTCATTGATACATTTTAAGGTGTGCTTTTTGCTCTACTTAACATGCAAGAAAAGATATTTGATGAAAATTACAATGTTTCCCACCTGCAGTCTTTATCATTCAAATCTATTTCTCACTGATTTGATTGATAAGCCTATTAATGGATAATAATGATGAGATAATATTTTATAAGCTAACAAAATGATGCTTTTAAACCACCTAATTAAGTTATAAATGCAACACTTGTTTGTGGGATCAGATATTCCCTGACAGTAAATCAATGAGGCTGCATACAAAATAACAACAGCCCCATGACTGGAATAAGTAGGCTTAATGGACATTAGAGGAAGCATTTGAGATGATTTTTGCACCAATGGTATCATAGCCATAACAGATTAATTAATTAATTAATTAATTGGATGGAAATTGAGGTGCAGACATTCACAGTGAAACCATGTGACCCATTGTGCAGAAAAACTTGCTGGAGTGCTCTTCAATATAACATACTGATGGTCAATGCTTTCCGTTTTTCCCTATTTTTATTGTCTGGTTTGGGCACCAGAACTCCTTGGTCAGGGTTAGGAAAAAAACAGCTGTGAAACGCTTCCTTTCAAACACCTGGTTTTGGTAGCAAAAACAGGGCTTGAAATTCTCCAATTAGCTCCTTAAAAACATTAAGTGCCACCGGAAATTTAGTTAAAAGATCTGTTGTCTCATGCAAAAACACTTGTTTTTTCATGATTAAAACATGTTGATGGTCATTAAAACAACTTTGTGGAAACTAACTCCATCTCCTCCAAACTGATGAAGACCCATGTGTAATATAATATGCAGGCAACTGTTGAAATGTTTACATTCATCCATGATAAGCAAAAAGTAAGCATTTTCTTGTATTTTCTAATGAGGATGACCTTTCTGTTTTGCTAAGTAGGAATGTGCACATATTTTTTTTGTTAATCAGTAAATTTTATTAAGTGATTGTGCGAGAGAGAGATCCTTAACTCAGAATTTTTGTTTTTGTTATTTCAAGTCAAAATCATCCAAAGAATATTACAGAAGCACATTCATAATTGTTTAAGATACTATCCATGCAGAGAAACTTTCATTTTGTTTGAAAAAGATCAAGATAAACCTTACAAGCTTTTAATTCCTTTTTTGTTCAGTTACATCATGATCTGCTGCAAACCTCGCTGGTGAAGGTAACAGAAGAAAATAGCCGACTTTTCCTCAGCAAGCAGAATCTGTGATAACTCTATTTTTTTGTCTGTGATAGAGAACATAGAGAACTACTCCAAGGGGTTGCAATGATTGCCATATTTCCCAATCTGAGCACAACATTCATTCCCATCACATTAGGGAGCCAGTGGTGGGATGCTGCAACTCATACCTGTTTTCCATGCAAAAAAATGTCTCTCTGAAACAAAATGAAATCTGCTCTCTATAAGGAAAAGTTAGATGACAGGGTTATAAAGGTCTGTAAGATAGCCCAAGCTCTACATCATGATATATTTGGCGCCTTGGTGATTTACAAGACCAGAGATAGAGGGCAGATAGGAAGCGTGATGAAAAATATGCCCCTAAAAGACCTGTGGGATCATAACAGGAACAGGGTCCAATACTTGGAACTAAGATCCAAAGACAGCCAAGAAAAAAAATGAGTATGAAATAAATTCAGGCCCTCTCATTCCTGCTTAGTGTGGCTTGTTTGGATTCTCCAATTAGAGCAAGCTGGATTGTTTGATGCTCTTGAGAGTGATTCATTTTCATTTACAAACAGAATAAAAGGAGGAATTCATGAATAATACCAAGCCTGAAAGCTCTTGAAATGCAACCTCTATTGAAGAAGGCTGATATGTTTTTACTCACTCTACATCACCTGCAAGAGCATCTTATTTTTTTGATTTTTTTAAATACTGGGCCTTAATGTGTGCTAAATCTTTGAAAAATTAAAGATTTTTAAAAAATGCAGGATCTTGTTGTATTGGTGATTAAAAGGATTTACATAATTTTTTGCGTTTTTAATTCTAATGCTATTTTCTAGGTCTACTATACTGTATTTTGTGTCACTGGAAATATTAACTTAGAGAAAAAAAATTCACTGAAGCAATATGGTGTCCATTTTAGGCTGTATGAGGATGTAGCTGAAGTCTGATCTGAATAAAATCTTTGCCCTGATGCCTGAGAACTGATGCTGAGGTCTGAGGATGGAGCTAGAAAGATTGAGACATCTGTTTAAAAAATCAAGGGTAATTATAAGGATGTAAAAATGACTAATATTTTCAAAGAAATCAGGTTAAGGTAAGACTGAAGGAAAAAAATGTAAATCAAATAGAAATCCTATCCTCCACCTGTAACTGCACAGCATAACAGCAGCATACCACAGAGAAAGGAACAATTTTAGCATGTAGATAATTATTCTGATTTAACATCTGCGAAGCCTCAGCTTCAAAAGCTTGCTAGAGACAAGGTCATGAGGTAAGCCATGGAGAGAGCTTGAGAGGGATGTGCAGAACATATTGGAATTTAACCAATGTGTTTAAATGCAAACTTATTTGAATGGAACGACTTTGATGTAATGCGGAAATCCTACACACATTTAAAAAGGCCTTGGTAGGGCAAGATTGTAACAAAAGTATGACCCAGAGACTGAGCAAGTAAAAAAAGTTCCTCTTTATGTTAAGGCTTGATAAGTGAAGCTAAGTGCTAAACACAGAAGTAGCGAGACCAGGATACAGAGCTGTCAAATAATTTCTGTAAACTTTAAGGGGAGTGGGTTAGAGCAGGACTAACTGGAGAAGTGGAGAAGATCTGAGTTCAGAGGTTATTTGAACTAGCTCCATGGTATAACACCGAAACACAAAAGTTAAAGCAGGCATCCCGAAAGTTGGAAAGAAAATGGCGTTCCACCAATTGGGAAGAATTCCAATTAGCCTGGCAAGATAGCCATAAAACATATAAGAATGCCCTTTGCATTGCTAGAGCAGCCTATTACTCATCATTAATAGAGGATAACAAGAACAATCCATGGGCCCTATCGTACACTTTGTGCCATGCGCCAGTGGCGCATTCGGCGGGGAAAGTTAAAAATTAATTAATGGGAGTTTCCAGGTCAACCTTTGTCGCCTTGTTCCAGGAGCAGCAGCGGAATCCAGCTCTGTCCCGCCCAAAGCGCCACTGGTGCACAGCCTGCAGTCCAATCAGCTGTGT
>JAPZDZ010000005.1:17926429-17947358 GCA_029783805.1 Acanthurus tennentii
TCTCAGGCAGTTTCATGACTATTTATAGCTCCCTGTCATGACTGCATGGTGACAGAAATGACTCTTGTTCATTAAAGCATACAGAATGTCTTTGACAGTAAAATGGCAGGTCCAGTTCACATTTAACATCATTCTCCTGCTGTAGAAAACCAGGTGTATTTCTTTAAACTAACAAAATGGTATCACTGAACTGAAGGGAACATCATCAGCATAGCTTAATAGTTTGGGAATGATGCAAATCCTACTAAAAAATTTGAGGAGATGACCGGTTGTCAGTTTGAAGAGATGTGACTTTATTAAAGATATTCATTAATTTTGACAGATGATATGTGACAATTAAGTCTTGTCAGAAAGTGTTTGATGCTTTAACTCAACAGGCAGATTTTGAAGTCGCGGGGCGTCTGCCCTGAGCATCAGCAGGATAAATCTCCCCCTAGAGTTCAGACACTGGTGGTTGTGGTGGCTGATGATCCTGCTGAGACTTAAAGACGTCCTGAAACTTAAAGGCTGATGACATGATGAAACTTTTGAATCCACAAAGACTGGAGGTGATGGGGGGTGCACACAGCCCTAACATGAGTAAACTGAAGGACTGGCAGCATAGGTGTGCCACTGTGGTAATGGACAGATGTGACCAGCAGAGGAGAAAAGATGATATCTTAATTTACAACTTCAGATCACAACAGCGAAGAAATTATAAGTGAGAATACCTGAGATATCTGAGAGTGAGAAGCAGATGGTTAGTCACATAGTCTCTTTGGCTTGATGGTGTAAAAAAATATTGTTAGTTCAATGAGAACCTGTGTCAGCAGACAAAGAATATGGTGCTTTAACTGCCCTGCACTTTATCTGCCTAAGTGATAAGGTGCTTCCTGATTGATTGACAATTGTAGAAATGTCCCTTAGTGATAGTCATTGCAGTGCTTTAAAAGTTAAAAATAAATTTGATGACAAAGGTTATGTAAATTTGAGCAAAGACTATATAAATACATAAATAATCCACTCTGTTGAGTAAACAGAATTTGATTGTTATTACTGAATTCATTAATATCAAGGCTGAAAAACTCAATAAAACAGAAAATGTGTAATGAAAAAATGTTTCTCTTTCCTTTTTGTTGTGTTTGTATGCTTCACTTGGTTGCAACAAATGTTAGTGTGCCCCACAGAGGATGTTTTGTGGCAAGATGGTTGATTCACACACAACGACACAGAGTCCAAGGTCTGACCTTGTTTGTGATGCTTCACAGATGGGGTTTGATGGTCCTCTCTCTGCACAGGAGCAGATGTACATCCTTTATGAAATTAAACTGCAATGCTACCAGAACCTCTCCAACAGTGATGCCGGATCCACAGGTACATGACTTTGCCCTATTCTTCTTCTCCTTGTGCTGTTGAAATACTGATTAAGCTCCAAGCTTGGGAAGCTTGCACTGCTTTGTTAAAGGGGAATTCTGGTATTTTCAACCCCTGGGCCCTATTTTTATATATTTGGGTTATAACAAAAATGTAGTGATTGTTCTTGTAGTTGGTCTTGGAGTGGAAATTGCAATATGACTGCTTTGGCTGCAGTGTTATCCAGAAACACACATCTTGTACAAGGAAGAGTGATGTTCTGAATCTTGAGAAACTTCAGACAGGTCTTCTAGTTTCAACAGACAGGATTTTATTCTGTGACAAAAAAAGGTCAATCTCTCTACAGATCTTTGTGGTAATACTGTCAGACAATGAGAATAACAGCTGCAGCCATTTCATTGCTTCCAAATGAGGCAACCTACTGAAACAATTACAAAACTTTAGGTAAGTATTAGTCTGTTGCACACCAGATCACTTAAAAGTAAGGCCCAGGTACTTCCCCTTAAAAATGCTGAACTGTCATTGGACAGTCACCTTGAGAAAGAAAAGGATTTAAAAGATAATCTACAAAAAAAAAACAGTGTGTGAAAATGTGACATTTTCTATTCAGGCACTTCGGATTGAAGAGGCAATCGCTGCTCTGTAAGAACTCTGTGAGCCTGAAACTGTTTAATGTTTTAGAATTTAAACCTTTACAACGCAACATAAAATTATCACAGTGGCAGCCAGAAACTGAGCAATTTGTCCTTTCAAATGTTGCATTTTAGACTGATTAATGTGTATGTCTTTGGATGAATTTTAGGGTGAATTTTGTGATGTGATTATAGAAGAGAAAGAGCTTTGCACATGAAAGTTTAAAATAATACAAGCACACACACTTTGTACTCAGAACAGACAGGATGAGTCAGCAGAGGTGCAAACTTCATTTTTTTAAAATTTCGTTTACAGACTGCGCAAAACACTTCCATTGTTTTGTCTTAAAAGCAAAGGAATATGAGTTCCAAGAAAATCAGTGTAGACCTAAAACATCATCTCTCAGTATGTTTTAAAGTTCCATTGTGGAATTGGTTTGGTTTAACATTTAACATGGTGTAAGATGCTCCATGCAATTAGAGACAAAAAATAAAACTTAAAGACAGTCAGAAACTTTAGGGAATCCAATAAAAAAAAACAAACAAACAAACAAACAAAAAAAAAACATCTGACAAGTTTAAATGGTCCAAATGATAAATGGTCTTTTATGGAGATTCAGAATAGAGACAATGTAAGGCATTGTTCACTAAATCAAGAGTATTTTAATAACCCAATTTATTATCTGGGAATTTCATCTACAAAAGCAGTTCTTCACAGCTTTCAGTTCCTGTGGTTTATTAGCCTGACAAAGATTAATGCAACATATTATTATACTAAATAAAAATGTAACAGAATCACATAAACTTGTGTATTTGTGCAAAGTGCAGATTTCCACATGGACAGAGTGGAATGGACTCAGCCTGGATAACCTGTTTTTTAAGAAAAACCCTTTTTTTGTCGTCCCCTGCTCTTCCTAGTGATCTAAGCTATATATTACAATATGATGATTAAATTGACATGTAGATAATGTCTTTGTATTTGTGTAATATTCAGCTGATGAGATGACAGCCTTAATCTGCCTACCTCTGTTCATTGTAACAAGGGTCATTTCAAACAGCAGAGGACAGGTGGAGGGATATTTTTTAAGAAAAAAATTGAAGCATTGAAGCAATAACAGATAGGGCTATGAAGAGTTATTATGAGTCATTGTGTTTATTACTAAAATTTAAATTTATTTTATGACCATGAAAAAGACAAAATTGTAACACAGTTTTGTAACAGGTCCATAGTAGCCTCAGCAGGCTGTTCGGCTGTTGATGAAGCATCAACACAACAACAAACAAAACCCTCAAATCAGACCTTTGAAGTGAGAAAACACAGGGGAGTTAAGAGGGTCTTACACTTCATGTGCTGGATGTTGAACAGCATTAACCACCACCCAAACACTCACTAACACTTTTACAAAACAGGAAACTTCCTGAAAAATCTGACCTTCAAAAGCACGTAAAAATGTGAGTTGAGGAAGTACACAGGGTTTAAACGTTTAAACTCCCTCTTTTCGTTCTCTGCGCATTAATTATGTCACTTTTGGTGTTTACAAACAAGCGCAACATTATTTTAAAAAACCTTCCAGGGGTAAAACCACAAGAAATATATGCTGCTTTTCAAACAGCATCTTATATGAAAGGATTCTTTTTATATTATAACTCATAGCTGTCCATTATGCATTGCAGGACCTTGTGTCATGGTTACGTTTTGTTTTCGTTTGTTTAAGTCTGATTAACACATCTCTCTCTCCTCCTCAGGGCGGTGCAGGAAGGCGGGGTCGGGCTGCTCGAGAGCAGGTTCAAATCAGCCGCACCTGAGAGTGATCGGCAATCAGCCGGCTTCTTAAGCCGGCTCCAAACATTTCCCAGTGTCAGATGATTTGTTTGAGTTACTGCTGTCACCTTGCTCTCGAGTAGATCTCGCTGTTCCTTTTTCTCAGTGTCTTTGAAAATCGTTTGTACTTATTTATCGCTAGTGAGTTTGCTCCTAGACGCTTTTTGTTTTGCCCCTCGTGGCATTTTGTGTTTGATTTTTTTCCCCAGTGAGAATTTTCCCTGAAGAGGTGATTTTGAGTTGGCTTGTGTCTTTAATGTCCCACAAGGCGCTTTTTGTTATCTCGTTTTTGTGAGGAATAAACTTCATTTGTTTCGATTCTGCATTTGGGTCCTGGCTCCTTCGTCCGCACCATAACACCTTGCATCATTTGTGGCCAGTCAGCGTAAAGGCAATACTGTGTATCAGAGTGAGTCACAGAGAGGGTTAGTTTGACATTAGAAGGAAATTTCATGGAAAGAAAAATTACAATGGAGGTGGGAAGGTGAAGAATTTTAATAGTAAAATATATTTTACATAGACACAATAATTCAGTGTTATACTTGCTGAGTTAAGATTTAATTTAGAGTTTGTTGACTCTATAACCAAGAGTAATCAGTTGGACTTCTTGTCCCAGTACAGTATAAATAGGCTGTATGTCCAATTGAATAGTAACAATACAGTTTTTTTAGCAGTGAAAAGCTTAAAAAATGACCAGTGTTCAGACACCAGGTGACAGTAGGTTTACATTGACTCTTCCTCTTCTCACTGTAGATGAGATGTGTCCTCCAGACTGGGACGGTCTTATTTGTTGGCCCCATGGTTCTCCTGGGCTGGTTACCAAAGTCCCCTGCCCATTGTATGTCTATGATTTCAACCACAAGGGTAATTTTTTTTTTCAGATGAACCATCAGAAACACTTGAAGCTAGATGATAGAAACTTTGATGTAGAGATAAATGCAGGCTGTTTATGCTGTTGATATACCTTTAGCTTGACTTATTTTTAAACATGTAAAGTATTTAAAGTTGCAATTATTTGCAGCTTTGTGTATTCTGTGCAGTGTTTTTTTAAAGTTTTTTTTTTCTTTAAATTACACCTTTTTTCAATCGTTTTGGCTCAATTCCCAAATGAGAAAAGCATTTTTCAAAACAGTTAATCTCAAATCTCTGAACAATTACTTTAACATTCACAACAGATTAGAATTTCTCAAGCAAGTCGCATTGTTTTTGCATGTGTGCAAAAAAATAAGTACAATTCTCTATGAATCTGCACTAAAAATAACTCGTACATGGCCCTTTGATCAAAACTAATTAGTTGATTCTCAATGAAATGATCAAACTCTTCACAGCTTTTAAACATTCTTACATTGTTTGAGCATCATATGCAAAATGATCCATTCAGTTATCAAGATCTGTCAGATACATATGTGTACACCTTAAATATCTATGACATGCCGTGGTTGTGATGTCTCCTACAGTAAATTGGCTAAAGACCTGCCAGGTGAGAGTAATGGACCAGGAATCACAATCAGTCTCACTTGGGAATAATATACATATATGTGTGTGTGTGTGTATGTTTCACATCCAAAAACATTTTCATTATGGAGGGACCATGCAGCCAACTGTAAAGAGATACAATGGTTATTGTTTTGTTTTGTGTTTTTTACTAAACTGCCACAGGTTTTTCATTGTTATTAGATGTTTTCTTTGATTTCAATTTTGCCCTTTCCAAAGGATGTAATTTTCTGCCAGTCATAATCATAATGTAATTTGTGACTATCACGGTAAAAATGCATCTTTGCATTTTGATCAGAATGACTCAAACAATAACAAAACAACTTTTCATTTTGATGGTGTTTGCCAATTATTGTAACTGACACACAGACTAGGTTTTACAACACAAATGAAATGTTTTGGCTGACCTACTACCTTTTGCAAACATTCAGTGAAGTTTTGATGAAAAAATAAAACCACCGTGACAAATGTGCTAACAGTTTAGAAAAAGTTAGGACTGTTTCAGAAATGAACCAAAAAGATTGAAAAAAACTGTAAAGGTCTCACTCTCTCACAGTGGTATGTCCTGTCATTCTTGCCAATCAGATTCTGCAGGTAAAGATGAGGGTTAGCAGTGACAGAAATAGCTCTTGCCCATCTGCATGAATTGCTTCAATTGTTGGAAATACCCAAAGTCACGTTAAAGTTTTTGTTTCCAGGACAAGCTTACAGGAAATGTGATGTCAATGGCTCCTGGGTTTTTGTGGACAGCTGGAACAAAACGTGGGCTAACTACTCAGAGTGTCTACGTTTCCTTCAGCCCAGTGGCGAGGAGGGAAGAGTAAGTATGACAGGAAAATATTAAACCTGCAGCTGATTTGGTGAATTCAATGTCATTCACATACACAGTGAGCTGTCTGTCTGATGAAGCAGTCCTGAATTATGAGCAGTTGTCCCTCACTCTCAAACCCTGTTCTGTTTTTTCCAAAAATTTGACTAGACCTAGCCCTGATTATTTTATACAAAAAATATATCAGAGGACTTAAAAAGGCTTTTCCTTAAGAGGCACTATGACAATCTGCACCACTGACAGATACCTATGAACCAAGAAAAACACAAAGAAAGCTGCACAATTTGCAATCGGTTTAATTAGCCGATTATTAATTATATTTCAAGGTCCAACAAGTGCCTCTGTGGCAGCTAAAGCAGCAGGAAAGGATCAAGAAGGGGAAGTTGTGGCAATGGAGAGAGAGATTTATGAGAGAAAGTAGAGGAGGGAGAGAATCAGCAGGGGAGTACTTGGCAGTTAAACTACAGTGCGGCTCCTTATAATTGAAAAATCTATTTAAGAGTTAGAGAAAAGCAGCAATAATTTTGTTTGGCAGAATATGTCTTGTCTTTCTGCTTACACCTGTTATCATCTTCCACATTTAAATAAATACTGTTCTGAGAAAAATGTGCCCCTTTTTCCCCTTACATAGTACATGAAGGCACAACTTAAATGTACTATATAGACTGACACTAATCATGTAGCAGCATCCATTTTTGGGAAAGCTTTGCTCTAATTAACAAGCAAAAGCATGAGGTAAAAATAAGTGTTCACACAGAGTCTGTATCAAGAAGAGTAAACACTCATTAATGCTCTGTTAGCCATGGAGACATGATGAACTGTGTGCTGTTCAGACTTTTTGAAACACGATTTCACACAGCAGTGATGGATGCTGTAAATGCAGCAGAACACGCTGACACATTATCATTATGTGTGATGTGTGCTGCAAACAGATGCCTGTTTACACACCTGAAGGCAACATTAGAGTTAACATGTAGTTTTGACGCTGTTTTTTTTTTTTTACCATGACATTATATTTATCGGCTAATTGCAAACTTTGCCTGTCATTTGGTACTGTGCAGAAAGGACACATCAGAGGGTTATGAGAGCTGTTTTTATCAAAATTAACTGCCTGCGGGAGGATGGTCATTTCAGTATTGTCTATCAGAATATGGCTTCTCTTTGTCTGATTGCTATGAGACTTTAGACATAAAACTCCAAATATTGTGGAGGGATTTATGTAAGTGGATAAGCATCCTCAGTTTGCAGTATTTAAATTTGATCCGAGATATGATGAAGTGACTTTTCTGGTACATGTAATGATCCTCTGTATGTGACTATGAAAAAGAAAACAGTGATGCTTTGAGGTAAAATCTCTGGTTTAGTAAAATATAGAAAGGCTCCAAAGTTCCAAATGGACTGAAATTCACTATGGGACTCTGTGCACCTTGAAACATATCACACCATACTGCACATGAACATATAAACAAACACAAGAACCTTAACTCTAAATGTTTTCAGTGAGTTATTTAATCACACAGAGGCCTTTACAAGTTGTTTTATTTAAAAAATGTTCTTGATGAGGTTTTGGCTATTGTATAAGTCTTGGCATGCTCAGTCTTTGAAAATTGAAAAGACTTTCTGACATAATAAAAGGTTTAATCCTAAAAACTTCAAAAAATGAACACATTTATCCAAGCTACTTCATCAGCAGAGGGACTTTTTGCCATCTGTTGTGGGGAAAGGAAAAAAGGGATGGATCAATAGCTGTTTTTGTTCATGGTATCAGCTGAATTTTCAGGCTCCTTTGATTCTGACCAAGGCTTGAAAAGGTGTTTTGATTTTAGATTCCAGGCAAAAAGGGCCTTTGGTTGTCCTGATGTTTTTTTCTAATATTGTCTCCAGCAAGTAAGCCTTCAGAAAATCCTTCATCTGTCAGAGGTGAAGGATTTAAAGAGAAACATGTTAGTACTGTAGATAATTACTCTTTTCTTTTCTGATTAAGTTCAGAAAGACCATACACTGACTTTGTAAAAGCTCTGGGAATGGATTACAGGGTCAATCTTAAATATGGCATATTTAAACGTACATAGTACAGCATAAGTGTCTGTTTTATAAGTGATACTTAGTTGCATTCTGCGACAATGAAAGTAATGTATTTAAACCCGCTAAAACATCTGATACAATGTAATGGCAGGTTGTGAAATTGCCATGAAATTTAGTAACTAGGATTCATATTCATGGACATTTTTGTGAAAATCAACAACTTTCAAATGAAGACTTTGCATGAGTTGCATAGATTATATTTTGTGACTTTTTCACAAACACAATGTTAATGAGGGTCAGCAAAAAAACTACACAGTCTGTGTACATCTGTTTCAAGATGCTGAAAAGCATTTTGTTGAAAAGATTTTTTTTTTTTTATGTTCACAGCAAGACTTCTTTGAGCGGCTGTATGTCATGTATACTGTAGGCTATGCTGTGTCCTTCAGCTCTCTGCTGGTGGCTATCTTCATCATCGGATACTTCAGGTATGAAACGAATTACTAACACTTCAGTAAAGTGAAGTTAAAGCAATATCACACGAGAGGGAGTGATGTTGTGCTGAATATCAGCACGGCAGTGATGCTGTCGTGGGCACAAGGCCACAGGCCGAGTGCTGTAGTATCACAGCCGTGCTGTCTGTGATATTGTTTTTATACAAAAGATCTACAAATGTATTTATTAGTTAACAGAAAAAGTGACAACAGATTGTTATTTTGTTTGTTTATTTAAACACTTATTTGGCTCCACCAAAACAAATAGTTCCACAACTGGACTGGGACTTCACTGTTGCTAGGCAACACAAGCAATGACAATATTCCAGCACACTAGTTTAGCTAACTTTATAAATTAAGCACAATGATACATAAGTTTAACGTTCCAGTTATGTTGTACTGTATATCAGCACTCATAAAATACCTCCTCTCCAATCAAATTACTTGGTCAGCAGTATCTATTGTAAAAGCTGAAATAACTGGTCATTATAGGTCATAGGTCGTCAGCTACTGCTGTGATTTCCACCGACTGAATGACTAATGACATAAACCAGGGGGGTCACTTCAAAAGTCTGCAAAGATTTTTTTTACTTTTGATCTTGATTCTTCTAGAATATTAAATATTCTACCCTCTCTTGGCTCAAACCATTTGTCAAGTGCTTCAGTCTAAGTTTTGATCGATTGCAGTTTCCGCTGTGACACCTGCATTTCTTATCAGCCTCTGTATTTTCGGTGTGCCTGTCCTGTGCAAACTACATATCTCGCCTTGTTCCTTTTGTTACACTGGGTTTACAGTGGACAGTGCTCTTTGAACCAACACAGAGAGTTTGTGAAACAGAAATATAGTGATAATGGCTTTCATCTTTGGGGAAATAGTTTGATTTTATATGCATATTATTTAAATCAAAGCAGACAGTGTGGTGTTTCTATTGATAACATCTTATTCTAAGCTCATAAAAGTTTGTCAGAATTCCTACATTCAGTGCTAATGCAGGAAATATAAGAGTGTGAAGTGCTGGTAGATGAGTGTGAAATGAGTCAGACTTTCAAGGACAAAAAAGCAGAGCTCCTGAAAGGTTTAAGACCTTCAGTAAATTACAGCAAAAACCTTTTCTAGCCACTCATTGCCTTACTGTAACCATTGTGCTACATGTCATGAAATGAGAGTAGCAATACTTAAAAAAGGCTGGCAACAGAAGCAACAAATATATAACATCATTTAGGGTTTTATTCTTGTCTTGTGGCCTTGCTGTTCTGCTAAACAGATGTATTGTTGGCGCTGTGCATCCCATACAGTTACAAGAGTGTGGTGTATGATTTTTTTTCAGCTAGGTTGGGAATCCTTAAACTTAGCCTTGTCAGCTTCGTAAACAACTTGGAGAAATCAAACACAATACAGGTTTGTCCTTGTGTTATCCAGCGTATTGGCCATAGCTGGAAGAAACCCCTATGGAAAATCAATTTGACTGAAGTGTGGTGGAGTGGGACCAACTTTGTTTTGACTTGCAGTGTCAGTGAACCGAGTCCTGCAGTGTAATCATCTCAGTGTCAGTATCAGACTTCTTCACTTACTTTATTGTTGTTGCTGCTGATGAATGAGTTACAATATTTTTTCTAATTTCATGTTGAATACCATGACTTCACTGGCAAGTCATCTTTTTGTCAAAAATAAGCAATAAATAAATGGACCTGTGACTGACAAGAGCTGAAGGAAACAGCAGAAAGTTTTTCCATGATTTCAGTCATATTTTGTAACTTGAACTTTGCCTTGAACTAGAAAATAAATAAAAAAACAGAACTCTCAAGCCATAGCTTCTGATATAGAACTTTAATAGATTTATACTGTTTTATGTCTCAGTGTACTATGGAGTGAGGTGTATTATACTTGCACTGGCATTAGATGAAAAAGTGAAATACTGGTATCACTTCAATTATACACATTTAATAATATCTTGTAAGTAAACACAGTGCCTCTTAACACATTTTCATTTCTGTTTGTCAAAAAAAGTATGCCATTCATTATATAATGAGAATAGAGTTTTCACCATAAATATCAAATTAAGCAACATTTACATAGGATTAAAGGCAAACATGTTCTATTTTTACCTTCAATATGCACCATATTGCAAATGATCAAAACTCAGACTGGAAGCAAAGCAATGAGAGGACAGTGCTTTAATTATTGTGGGTGGAAATTAGAGGCAGAAAAAGAATGAAAAAAGAAAGGAAATGGTAATGTAAGTTGTTGCCATGGCTTTATCACTCTCCCTCTCTTGTGCTGCAAACTGAAATCCTGCTTTGTGAAAGAATTAAACATGTCATTCAATTTTAAATATTTCACTTTATTCTTCCCTCAGGCTACATTAAATATTTAAAAAATTATGTGAGGCCGAGTACACACAAATCTCATGCTTTTACCAACAATGTTTCACCCTGGATTAAAAAGTAATACTTTGAAATCAGTTTTCATCCATTTAGTGACAGCAGTGGAAAGATAATGAACATTTTTATTATAATATCTTTGAAATTAGAGAAATACTTTGATGGGAAGAAGAGCATGAATCCTCTCCACTCAGATAAAACAGATACAAGTAACAGAGGAAGTTTCTCTCTGTGCACCACAAACTGCCTTAATATTATTAAAAAATCAAAGATGATTAAATGCTACGGGTGTTACCATCAGATCAGGACTCCATGAGCCTTTTGGAAATCCCTGTCAACTTTAAACTGCATGAGGCCCAATTTGCTAAAGTGGCTGTGCCTTATTATTTAAAGAGGGACAGACGGTAGAGATTGAGCCACGTGCTGTGAGAAAAGAGAAAACCCATAAAAAGCCCATTTTTAAAAAAATTTCCAGCTGTGTGCTGTAGAGGACTAGTGAGTTTTTAACAACCCAGAGTCTATGTGTGAAGAACCAATGACTGTAATTTAAGATCACAGAGAAAAACACACAAAGAAATTGTCTCAGGCCACACAGTTTATTTTAAAAAGGTGTCTCTACTACCTACTGTGAAAAGATAAGCACTTCACTCTGTGTATAAAGAGACTTTTCTCTACTTCTCCACTGTCAGCCTGGTTTTTAAAATAGTTTTCATTATTATTTTGATTTGACAAGTTGGCTTCGGGATGTGATTATAGGAGAGATGGAAGCAGGGAGTTAACTCAGTATCATCTTACTCCTTAGATGGGACAGTCTCAAGCTGATCACAGCTGCATGTGAAACTTCAAACAGAGAAAAAGTTCAAAGAGCCATCCAGATGCCTTTTGACAAATAGGTCTGGTATCTGTCATGTGTCTGACTTTATAAAGAGCTGATTAGTCTTTTGTTTGTGCTCTTTGTCAGCTCTCTCTGCATCTCTTAAGAGATACTGTCACTGTAAACAATGTGCATCGCCCACTATGAAGCTGCTTTTGCAAAGTCACAGTCTATTAACCTTTGCAAAACACAGTCTACAGTATACTAATTACCATAGCTATGATATATCTAGGTATCTGACACAACATAATGAGATCTGTATGGAAGAGTTTTCATGATAAGGTCATGAATACTTTAAACTACAAAAAAAATTCTGCAAGTCAGAGAAAAAATAAAAAATAGAAGGGTTTGGGCAACACTTATAAAACTCTCACACTGCACTTTTTATATAATTTGTCGATATATTAGAACCAGGTAATGACGTACTGGTCATAAAGCTGTGGTTTCAGTCAGACATGCAAACTAACCCTAACTGCTAAGTAATTTATCTGCATAAACACTGCCACCTGCTTCAACACTGAAGACGAGGACATCGCCACTAATTGAATGGGAGGCTGAGGAGCTTCATAACAACCTCAACATCAGCTCGAGAAGTAATCAAAATAAAAACACACTAATGCATGTGGTCCAGAGGAGAAGAGCTTTAACTTCTGCTTCATTTGTATTTGCTGAGAAAAACAAAACATGCAGAGGTGCTGTGCTGGCTTCTGTTGAAAAATTCAGCAAGGACAACAATGTATCACAGCCAGAGCCCAGAGATGTGGCTCCCAGACCCTCATACCTACAAATACAGAGTTGCTGGCAGCTTCTAGGACACCCATGGGGTGTCAGAGAAAGCAGACTCTGCAGAATTTAAACCAAGAAAATAAGTGAGATTTTAAAAAATGCTCTATGTCTGGGTGAGCTGATGATTTGCAGGACATAGTAGCTGTTTAAAAAGAGTGTTTTAAAGCTTTTCGATGATTTTTACATTCTTTTTTATATTTAAATGTGACTTGGCATGTAAAAATGATTCAATCTTCAATCTGTATTTGGATTTTAATGCCAGTCTGTACATAAAATTTCACCTCACCATAAAGAAAAAAATCTGAGGAGCTACCTGCTTCATGATGAAGCAAATGGGGACCTTCAGCCCCTTCAAACTTGTGCAAAACAGGTTGCCTGTGATTTATGGTGGATGTAATCAAAATATTCCAACCTCAACGGTATGGTTTAGAGTAGTAAATGTGAGCAGAGAAATGATGATGTGATAAAAGCTTTTGACTAGAATCAAAGTGTTATCCTGAGAGCGACCAGTTCCTTCATGGATTAAGAAAATTATTCTTAAGATTCTCCTTCTTGAGATAAAAAGCCTTGAGAATGCATCATCACAAAGCTGGAACATGGCCGTTTTTTTTTTTACATAAAAAACCTCATAAAGAGTTGACTTTTTAGAGATCTGTGGTTCTCTCATGACAATCATACGTGGATCTAATGGGATATGAATTATTGCTGTAGTTTAAAACCATCTAAAAGCATGTAAAGTAGGTAAATCTAGCGCAGCCTTTAACATCTACAGCAGTGAAATACAAGCTTCCCAACAATGCAGCAGTAATACTGATTTAGAAACATCATGTATACTAATAAAACACTGACAAAAACTATTATACTGCACAATCAGATTACTCATCTTAGCAGCTCTGTTTACATTTTATTGTGTTATAAAAAAATGTGTACATTTTCATGGCAGGCGTCTTCACTGCACGAGAAACTACATCCACATGCACCTGTTTATGTCCTTCATGTTACGAGCCGTCAGCATCTTTGTGAAGGACAAAGTTGTCCATTCCAGTGCTGGACTGCAGGACTTTGATTCTGCTTTGCTGGACAACTTGAAAACAGTTAGCATGACACCACTGGACAAGTCTCAGTATGTAAGTACCTCCTGCTCCACTGCTCTTAACTCAGGTCTGATGAAGTGGTGTGTGATCTGAGTGATCTGGCTTTAGAAACTTGATTTAGACCATGTTTGAATGAGACTTGTCAGACTGTCATTCAAGCAAATAAAGTCTTGACTATATACTTGAACTCCACATCATGTCATTGTGTGCTGTTTAGGCTCATATGTTGGTTTGTTTGTCTTCTTAACACTTAGTGTAATGAAGGCACTTAGATTAACTGAAGTGATCAAACCCTTAATTAAAAGAAAAAAAAAAAGTTAATCCTTTGGTGCCTTGTGCATGGGGGTGGGTGAGTTTGTGTGAGCTGTTTTCATTTAAAAACCATGTTTTTCTGAATCTGTCTCTGTCTTTGGCTGCACATATTAGTGTCAGCGCTGCCAGTAAGAGCTGTGACTAAGCAGGTCTTCTTGCTTTATTCCCAAAAGTTAAATCCCTGTCAAAGAAAATATCCCCCTTATTATCAATGCTGGCTGTATAAAAGCAATAAATGAATAAATACTTAAATACTTGCAGCTATTGCACAAGTCAAACATTCAATTTCAGTATAATTAAGGCTTACTCTTAATAGGATGATATCTAATGTGCATGCATATATTTATTTTCTCATTGATTTATTTTGCTAATTCATTACTTGTTCTAAATGTGCTATATGCATTGGGGTAATTGCCTGACCATATGAAACCTTATCCTTAGGCAGTGATAAGGAACCTGAATGCAATTACTGCTGCAATTATACTCTAATGCACAGCTTTATTAATTCACGCATAAGTGTGCAAAATATTTAATGAAGAGACTGAAACTGATTTGATGGATAACAGCAGTGTGCAAGCATGTCTATGCCCAGTTTTAAGGAATTTAGGAGTATAATAAATGACAGTTGTTGTACAAATGTGTGAGGAGTGTTAACATGAAACATTGTGTTGGTTTCTGTTCAGAAAACCATCTGTTTTTTAAAATATTTTTTCACTCATTTCGGATGCCTTAATTAGCACTGTGAAACATAAGGAATGCTTTAATTATCTCTGTCTTCTTAGTGAAACATGATCAACAAGAAATTACCCTCATAGTTGCTTTTTTCACTATGTTCACAAATTTATGGCTGAAATCTCAAGATAACATGATATTTGAGAGGTTTTCATTTGCAAGGAAAATTTTCTCCAATTTAATCTAAGGGATGCAAGGAGAGCAGCCCTGCTGTCATGACAGATTTAACCCCTGGGTGTGTGATATTGTCTGGTTTGACCTCTGCAGGCTTGCATACAGAGAGCAAGACGTATTAAATCTTAAAGTCATGGCTCCTTTTAGTTAAAATTTGCTCATCATTAAAACTCTTAAAAGCTTGAGTTACTTTTTTACAGTCCAACCCCACAACAAATTTCCCATTGGGACTTTTTTTTAACAGATGTGTATTGTTATGATCTAGCCCAGGTGAAACACTGACACAACTATTAAAAAAAAGGAAGAAAGAGAGACTCCTCCTTCCTCAGCTCCAAAGAAGCAATGACATCAAACAATTTACCAATACTTAAAAAACATTTCACACAAAACATCTCTGGCTGACAGTCCTGCTAGCAGTGGTGAGAGGAGAACCCACAGGAGCTGGAGGAAATCAGCCTTTTAAACCACAAACTCAGAGGCTGGAACCAAACAGCTCCCTGGAGCAATGTACCCATACACACACACCCACACACGTACACACACACACTCACACACACACTTACAAACACAGAAAGTCAATTATTTACTCAGGCTATCAGCCAAGCTCACCTGCTGCCCGTCACACACTCACACACACACAGGCATCACAGCAAAAAGACAGAGATCAACAACCCACACACAGAAGAGACTGAGGCACATAAACAAACACATAAAAGATGCTAACAGGAAGTCAGAACAATACCAGCTTCAGCCATTTTACTGGTGATGTAAAAGAGCTAATGTGACCTGCTGTGATCACAGTGATGTTTCAACACACAGGCACAAAAATAAGCAGGTACAAACAGGATGCCATTAAAGTGTTAATGTTTTATTATCAGATTGGCTGCAAGGTGACAGTGCTGTTCTTCATCTATTTTCTGGCCACCAACTATTACTGGATCCTGGTAGAAGGTCTCTACCTCCACAGTCTCATCTTCATGGCCTTCAGATCAGACTCCAAATACCTCTGGGGTTTCACACTCATCGGATGGGGTAAGTAGGCAAAATACACATATCTCTTATCTTCCATAGCATCCAGATGATATCAGCTTTGGAGGGTACAAATATGCAAAATATACTCATGCAATTCATGAGCAGGACACTTAAAGTTGTGCTGCAACTGTAACCAATTAGAGGGGGCACCAATAATGCACAGGTAGCTTTATTTATTCTCAGCTTTTTAATAACTTAACAGCATTTCTTTTTGTAATTATTTTAAAAAGGAATGTCTATTTGCACCCATGTAAAAGTAGTCAAAAAACAGCTTTTTGGCAATTTAGACTTTTCACCAGGTGATGGTGGTTAGGTTTGGGGAACAATTATAGTTGGGTGCAAATAGCATTTTTTGGCTTCAGACATCTGCTTTCCAACAGCAACTGCCATTAATTAATGCAGAGAGCATTGTGTGGGAGCTTAATTAATGTTATAAATGTTGGCCTCAATTTTTCTTTGTTTATTAGGATCTTATTTTTTCCTAAAACTTCTTGATTATTTGTGGATAAAGTCCACAGTATGAGGATGTTTTGATAGTCAACAGGATCAAACACTTGACCTTTACCTGGGTGACTGCAGTTCAAGTCCTCTTTAAAGTCAAGAACTAGTGGTGACTTTCATTTTTAGACTGAAAACGCATTGTACTTTGAGTTTTTTAGCCTCTTTTAGGTTAAGGCACAAAACTGCTTTGACAGATTTAGGAAAAAGGACACCCTGGATGCAAATATCTACCTTTATGAATACCCTCTTTAAATGTAATCTGATTGCAAACCCTGCTAACACTGAGCAAAGCTTATGTTCTTGAGACCATTTTTAATGATTTCTCAAGCTGTAAAATTGACCTAATATAAAAACCCTAAACACTGACAAACAAAATTATGTTGTGACATGAATATGCAAAACAATTTTTCCTTTGCTTTCTTTATTCTTTCCATTCTACCCAGTGAAACTGATGGTGTTATTGAAAGTTTCTTTAGGAAGCTGTGTTTCGTTTCTTCATAAAGGCTTTAAAGCTTTTAGATTTTTCTCTGCAAACTGTAAGATTGAACATGAGTTTGTCCATAGGCTTGCAGTGCAGATGTGGGGCCCACTCTCGCCCAGTCCACACGTGCATTGATGTTTTTCAGATGGGATTTTTCCCTCAATCGTTCTTCAGTGAAGTCCTGTCTACTCAATGACTGTTTTGAATTAATCTCCATTTATATAGACATTCATAAACACAACATACGCACTTTTGAGAGCAGGGCAAATTAAAAGACTGCGCTAAGACCCAAAACCTAAAGCAACTTTGGTCAATCGGGGTGAATAAAGCTGTTACCAGTGGGCTAAATGTAGCTAGAGGTTTGAATGATCCTCAACCAAAAGTTGTCAAACAACAGTGATAATAGCACAAAATCTGTGGTCATAAGCTGAAAAAACATGAAAACACCATGGAAATTGGTTGCGTGACTTTAAAAGTGTAGCCATTAATTTAGGATGCCTAAACAAATATCACCCTTAACACCCTAATGTAATGCACAGGAATTTAAAAATGGAATCTAAAATGTGTCCATGAAAATGAAAGGTAAACAACATTTATGACATGAGCACAGCTCATTGTTTTGTGTCATTTCAGGTGTTCCTGCTGTTTTTGTGGCCGTGTGGGCGATCGTCAGGACAACACTGGCAGACGTGAGGTGAGAAAACAAGTCACGCTGTGTTCAAATGGTCCTGTTGAACACCAAACAGGTCAGAAAATACCAAGATTTTAAAATAAGGTCCACTCGACTAAAGGGCTTCTTTCATTTGGGAGAGGAGGTAAAAAAGGTCAAATCATGCAAGGAAACAATAAGAGAAACTTACTACTGAATAGGGGAGTGATCGTCCTAAAGTCTGATGTAAAGCTTTTATCCAACCAAACTTGACCTCTGTAACCTCTCATTACACTCATTATTTGCTTCACTGTTGTTCAAAGATTGAAGAAACCTGTTGTACAGAATCACATAGGTCACAAACACACTGGAACAAGAGCTTGAACTGAAATTACTGCCTGTAATTTAACCTTTAGAGATCTTTGTTTTAAAGTGCAAGGGGTTAAAAGAAATTTCTGCCACCTGTTCAAAAAATATCAGTTTTACTACATATATTGGGGAAGGCTTTATTAGGCACTTGCACCAATCTTGTAGAACTGATATGTAAAATAATGTACCCTCATCGAAGCTGAAACTGTCTTCTAGACAAGTCATCGGCTCAATCTTGAATAAATACAGCAAAAATTATTCTGGTGATTAAGTGGATATATTTGTTTCATTAAATTTCCCATTATATGACTTATGCAAAGTGCCTTTTCCCCGGAGGATGAATTGTATTTTCTTCACTTCAATTGAAAAATGCAGTGGGATTTTATTAGGACAACATAGTTAGGGCCCGAGCACTATGAAACAGTGCTAAAGCCCTATTGTATCTATACTGTTTTTTCTTTTTTTTCTTTTTCTTATTATTGCGTCTCTTTGAACCTTAATTTAACCCCCTAAACATGCTCAAAAACTCACCAAATTTTACATCAGGTCTGGTGAAAAATTTGATAAAACGGAACAACTGACCCCCTCACTCCAAAAATGTGCTCTGTAGCGCCACCTACACACAGAAACACGCCCACAGGAATGTTGTAGAAAGACGGAACAAAAACCTAATTGTAGTACTCATCAAGACCTACAAATCATGCACTGACACCCCTAGGCTAAAATTAACAGGAAGTCGGCAATTTGCATTTGAAAATGATTTGAAAATGCAATTTATCGACAAAATTTCACTTTGAACAAACAATTTCTTCTCCAAAACCGTAAATGGTAGCGCCTTCAAAAGCTAATAGATGACAGAGGACAGAGTGCTGAACCAAACGACAGTTTTACTTTGATTACCGTTTGAATTGTCTGGATTTTATAAGCCCTCAAAGTTGAAATGCTCCTCTGTGTCTTCCCATTCAAGTCAATGGGAACAAAAGGGAACAAAACACACGTGACAAACTCAGGCCTCTACTGCCAAAAGTATAATTCTGACAGCTTACAAACCTGTGCCAATAGAAAGAGGACGACAAAAACCTTCTAGAATATGATATTTTGTGTAAGATTTGATCAAGTTTGTGGTACTTTTCAGGAGCTTTTCTACAATGCATTTCTCTTTCTCTGGTCTCTGTCTGCTGCTGCTGTGGCTCCACTGTGCTGGTCATGTGACTCACTCTGAGCAGGAGAGCAGGCTGCAATACACACACATTATAAAACCTCACAGGCAGCACAAATAACTCTAACAAATAACGTTGCGTCTGGTGTGCGTCCGGTCCGGTGAGATTCTAGATGATGACGTCAGTCCCGCCTATTCCAGACGCTAGTAGCAGCTTTCGCCGGCCGGCATATTTATCTGGCTCAAAGGCTAGCGATTTGTATTCAATAGTGCATGTTTACTTGTGTTTCTTGTCAGAGGAGGTTTGCCGCAAAAAGTGGAAGGGACTGAGAGACACTTATATTAAAGAGAGGTAAAAAGAGGCAGGATAGCAGGGACAGGGAAGCGGTGGAAGTACTCTGCGGTCCTCTCTTTTCTCGACCCCTTCGTCAACCCCAGGGAGACTAGTGGCAACATGGGGCGGGGGGTCGAGGAAGAGAGGACCGCAGAGTACACTCGGGACGAGGATGAGGGAGAAGTAGGTGAAGCAGGTACAGTGAAGCGATCGTGGTGATATCAATCATGGTTGATGACAGAGAGAAATGGAAGGAATAATTGTTTTATATAATGCGGTAGCCCCTCCCTTTCGTTTTGGGCGAATATTCGCGAGTTGTTTACTCACGCGAGTAAATTAACAACCACGCGGCCAAACTCACGCGATAACTGTGATAACTCAGAAACAGTACAAGATAGCAAAAACATGTGAACATAAGATTTAGAGATCAAAGTCTTGTGACTCCTTTTAAATTTGAATGAAGTCTGTAGCTAAAAGTATGTTGGCCCAGTCGAAGCCCAAACAGGTGTGGGTGTTATTGAATTCTCAATTGGACTGCATGAGAGCAAGAGTTGCTCTTTTCCACTCCTTCAACTACAGCTTATAATTGACGCACTACTGCCACCCTGTGGTCTGACGACTGAAATACACTTGAGAAGCCGTGCGTGTTCCCCTCTTTGTTGTGCACGTCTTAGCCAGAGGGTGGCAGTCGTGGGCAAAGGTAGTGATCATAGATGTCAAGAGAAGTAGTCAGCAGCTTAACTGCAGCTGTTCTGATTATTTACGTAGAGAAGCGAAAATATATGCCGGTGAGTATCAGTGTTAGTTTTCCATGTAGGTGCTACATGCTGCTTTGTTTGTGTTCAAGTAGCGGGCTTTGATAGTTTAAAATGACCGCGGTAGCGATGCTAAATTCTAAAAAAACCTATTACACTAAATACATATTATACATATTGTGATTCATTTTAAATCTTCTAACAGTCTGTTTGACATAGCTGGCAATGTTGTCTAACAGGTGTTTATGACGGCTGTATTCATAAGATCGGCTGATAGATTCGTGGAAAAAAACATCAAGTGACTTTTCTCATGAAAACTATTTCGATTAAAAACCTTTATTGTATGTTGGCATCAAGCTAGCGGACTTTATGTTACGCCAATGATTATGCCAGTGAAACTGTGTTTCAACTTCTTTGAACATTGTATACAACTGTGATTTGCTTACACATTTTGGACATACAAATATATACTGATCAATAGCTGTTCTTCATTCTATGTATGTCAGTTTTATACTCACCTTCAATTGACGGCCAGCTCGTTTATACTTCGCAATAACAGTGGTTGTAATGTATTGTTGGATTTAAGCCCAATCTATCCTCAAAAAAGTTTCTATGTGTGAGCTAAATCCTGCATGTTCTTTGATGAAGC
>JAPZDZ010000005.1:17947458-17960136 GCA_029783805.1 Acanthurus tennentii
TCTCACCAGTGGCAACTCCAGAGTGGAAGAGAGTCCAACCCCTCTCGAGAAGACTGGTTCCAGAGCCCTTACCATGCGTCGAGGTGAGGCCTACTATATCTAGCCTGAACTTCTCAACCTCGCGCACTAGCTCAGGCTCCTTCCCCACCAGAGAGGTGACATTCCACTTTACCAGTGAAATCTTATATAAACAGCTGAAAAAGTTTTGTGTCTTTGCCCCAAAATGACATTTAAAACACATTCTTTTCCATAAGTTATACCTACGCATATGTGTGATTTTGAGACACAAACTTCTTACTGTTAAATCCGGAAAGGGCCATTAAGAGAGACTGTGTGTCATCATCAACATATATGTGAAAATGCTTTTGCTGACCTAAATGCTATGTTTCTAAGTCAATGCTGTTTAATGTGGCTACAAAAGGATGATAAGCACTTCATTTTCAGGCCATTAGTTGAACCAAACTATCAAAGCTCTTCTCTGTACATGCATAAGTGCAGATTAACAATTGGCTTTTTAGGTTGTTAATTCAACCGTTATAGAGCAAATGATTTGTTTCAAGTGGGGAGGGGCCAGGTATGCACATATAACCGCCATCTTTAGTGTTATGAATTGCTCCAATAGAGTCACATTAAAAATGCACTGAGTAGTCTGTCTCTTCTTACTCTATAGTCTCTGGTTCAGTGCAGTACACAGCAGAGTCACTTGTACTAAATTGGCTCTGAATTACACATGTTTGGCTTAAGTTCTGTTTTAGTATATTTTGGCTTAAAAAGGCTTTTTAATTGTGCTTTGATTTTTTAAAATTCTCAAATGGTTATGTTGAAATCATTTACAGCAGGACTCTGTATATGTGTGTTGATGTGTGTGTGTGCCTCATAGAAAACTTGCAAAGTCCACTCTAGTGTTGGTGCTAGTGTTTGGCATCCATTACATCGTCTTTGTTGGGATGCCTCACACATTTGAGGGGCCAAGCTGGGAGGTCCGCATGTACTGTGAGCTGTTCTTCAACTCTTTTCAGGTACTTTCTGACTCACATCATATATTACAGAGTTTAACTATTTAAAAATCTGTAAAATCTGCCCTGAAACCTCACTCACTGTTTGCCCTCAACAGACATCAGTCACACAATCAAAGGCCAATAGATAGTTTTGGGGACTATCTTGGTCCTTTTTACTGCAGTGGTTGAGTCATGTATAATTTAAAGCAGTTTGATGTCATCAAGTCAGTGTTACAAACTCAATATTTCAGTCACACACAG
This sequence comes from Acanthurus tennentii, assembly GCA_029783805.1. Taxonomy (NCBI): domain Eukaryota; kingdom Metazoa; phylum Chordata; class Actinopteri; order Acanthuriformes; family Acanthuridae; genus Acanthurus; species Acanthurus tennentii. The sequence goes on from JAPZDZ010000005.1 coordinate 17,948,718, forward strand.
AAAACAGATGAACTTAAAGCTGTTATATATACAAAAATGACATATTAATTCAATGAATCACAGACTGTGAGCTGGCTTATTTTAACCCCTTAACATTTATGTTCGACACTGTGGGATTAACCACATTTATCCTCAGTAAATGACTCCCAGTGACTGTCAGTGTCACTGTTAACCCTGCAGTTTAATTTTTAGTAAAGCAACTTGATAATGAGATTGACTCCGCATCATAATTTGACTCTGCCTAAATGAGCAATCTCGCGCTGAGTGTAAGCATGGGATCGACCTTTCCTGTATGTTAACAAAATAACAGCTCACTTTTAAATTTCTGGAATACAAACCTTGTTAAAAGTGTTAAATAGCATCTTCTTTTCTTGAATTCATGGGATATTGTAATTAAATAATTCTCAGTTTGACCTTTAATGCTGTCAATATAATGAATCCTCCAGAAATTAGCTTTTAATTTGTGATCAAAGTTTCCACCTACAATGTCAACTTCTTATTCAAGGGCACATTGTTAATCAAGGATAAAAAGAAGAGTAAAATCACATTGCTCAAATGCAAGAGCTTCTAATCTCCAATTCACTTTTACAAATCAAAGTCCTCGAATGCAACTAATCTGCGTGAGCAAATTCATTTTTTTTTAGGAAACTTACCATTGCCTAGATCACATGTTCCTTTACATTACATAGCACAAACTCTGAACTCTACACAAATTACAACAAATTTATTAGCAAACTGCTTACTGTCAGTTTTTTCAATTGTTTTCCAGTATACAATCAAAACTCAAGTAACACCAACCACCATTTTTATTTGCAGAAATCATCAGTGCCCATGATAAAAGTTCAAGCTTAGAATGAAATGAAGTGGACAAAACTGCAAAGGCATTCAAAGATCATCATGCAGAGTTCAGTGTTCAGTCATTTTAAAATGCCGGCATTGTTCATCAGTGCCCATGATAAAAGTTCAAGCTTAGAATCTAATGAAGTGGACAAAACTGCAAAGGCATTCAAAGATCATCATGCAGAGTTCAGTGTTCAGTCATTTTGTTCATCACAGCAAGTGTGACACTGACCTTTTGAACTCTGAGCTGAAATTTAAGTCGAATTCTCAAAAAGAGCCACCTTCTCACAGTCACCTCTAAAAAATAAAGTCACTCCTCACAATGGCTCCTCATACAGAATATATTCACAAAAACATGACAAATGAGAGATGTGTGTGCAAACAGGAGGAAACCAGATCTTTTGTTGAGAGGAGAAAAGACTGAAAGTAAAGCAGTTTTTAAATGTGCAGAGACAATTTATCAATTCTAGTAAATTTATTTTGGTCATTAATGTACCCCAAACCTGTGACACATGCTTAATTATGCACAACAGATCCCTTTTTCAGATGCAGCGCACATAACTACAGCTAAAATTTGACAGCTACAAGTATTTAATTGACCAGAAGTGATCAAAGCTTTTCATGAAATGAATTAATCACAGTTTAATGCATTAAAGTTTGTCCTAGTTTAAAAATGCTCAGGCTCTGTGGATGTACTGTTGGCTGACCATTTGGGTCAACCAAGCAACAGTATATTTTCCCAGTGCAGAGATCAACTGGGTGCAACCTGACTTTTCTGCACTGCTGAAAGATCACTGTGAGACTAGTTTGAATAAGTTATATCAAAGTGAAAAAGGCAAATTTACTTGTATGAAAGCTGTTTGGTCTTTGGGTGCTATTGCCATCTCGAGCCAAAAATTTTTCAATGTGCTTTTAATTTTGCACTGCAGCACCTGCTGTGCCAATACAAGCCATCATCTGCTTCTCTGCGTCCACCTCAGCATGAGCACATCTGTTGAAGCCACATTATTAGCAACAAAAGCATTTACCAGACAAAAACTGGCTTTCTGCTGGTGATCATGTCATTTTCAATAGCAGTAAATCGTAAAAGCACAGTATGGATGTTATGAGTAATGTCCAATTTCACATAATGGTGGTGTGGGGGCAAAGTGGAGATTTGAAAGACTGAAGAGGGGCCCTCACTGATTTGCTTCTCAAAAAGTCCATGCGTCACAAATAATGACTTCAGGTGTGTATTCATCTGTGACCCAAGGCCACGTGTTAATCACATCCTGCCGTTCAAAGTGTTCAGATGGCAGTATGACAAAAAACTGAGGTCTGACAGCAATTCTGGGTTGATTAGTTCCAAAAGGCTTTGATATTTTCCTTCAAATAATTCTCTTATTATAGATTTTAGCAAACAGAAGCACATAAAATGTTCTTGCGGCTAAGTGATTCACATATCTAATATCTATGTCCCCTTATTGTGGATCAGTTTCCACCAGAAAAACCAAAAACTCCTGCTGATTATGCGCTCATGTGTGAATGAGCTAATTTCATTATTTGGTGCCAAGATTTGACAGCATGTGACAAATGTTCTATCTCAGAGGGAACAGAGGAGGAAACAGGTCAGAACAGAACCAGCCAGAGAGATTTATGTCATTTTTTAATTAGATACGTATTATTTCCTTCAGGAACATTTCTGAACTCTTCTTAATTTGAAAATAGGTTGTATATATACTATACTCAGAAAACATGTTTGAGCCCATCATTTGCTCAACCTCCTGCCCTTAGGCATCAGATATAGATCCATACAAACACGATGCACCTGAATGATGAGCAATTTTCCCCCTCCTGCTGCTGAACTAACTGCTGCAGTCACTCAGTCAGTATTTCACTTCCAACAAAATCAAATACAAGACCTGGAACTTTGTTTGCATTTTACAAGTACTACCTCGTCCCTTCACAATTTACCAGACAACTATTAGAATGTCTGGTTACAAATGTATTCTGTTTATGCTGTTTTATACCAGTTTTAACTTTGAACTTACTGAAGAGATATATAGCTATTTTATATTAAATGTTTTATTATTAGTAAGGATTTCAGTTTTAATTAATCTGATTACTACTTTTATTTTTTCTTTAATTTTCAGTTCTAGAGAAGTTTCTTTGCTTTGTTGTTACAGAAAATGACAATAAAGACACTGTACTTGTAGAAACAAAACATAGCTGAATTTGATTTGTTGTTTTGAACATCCGGCTGTATGAGCTGTTTGCACACTTAACTTTGCTCCAACTGTAATCTGAGCACTCAAGGTACATATCGATCTCTTCCTTTCAGGGTTTCTTTGTGTCCATCATCTATTGCTATTGCAATGGAGAGGTAAGTAAATTATTTTCTATCACACAGAAAAAGCATAAATGGAAAAAAACAAAACTAAAGCAAATACAAGATGCCAAAAACAAAGAACTCAAACAAACTTAAATTTGAAACTAGTTTGGCAGATGAAACATAGCTACTGTAAAAAAGGTATATTTTAACAAAAGTGGTACAGAGAAAAGGTTAATCACTGATGAACTACAGCTATTTCTCTTGCTTTTTCAATTCAACTGTTTCCCTCTTACAGATCATTCTCTCTCTGTCTCCTTTCATTATCTCATTATACCTCTTACCAAACATTCTCTAGTGGCAAGCAGAATTGCCTCATCTGCCACTTTTATCTTCACAAAAATACAAAAGCCTCTCTGTTCTTTATCCTCTTCTCTCATCTCTCTGGCACCATGTTGAGCTCTCCTTTCAACCACCAAGTGGCTGCAATTAAAAAAGTTCAAATTAATCAGAGGATTTTTATGATGTTGAAATTGAGCTCCAAAAAGCATAATTTTGTCATTAACACCAAACCAAGTGACTTGTGTTATGTAAAAAGGGTGTAATCCAACAAATAAACCCCTACTCCAGAGCTCTGTGTGGCTTTAAGCTGCATTCCTTCAGTCATGTTGCCCAAACATAAAGAGTTTTGCTTAACCTCACCATGCCAGCCTGTCATTTAAAAACAGTAGGCAGCTGCATCCAGCGAACGGGCTCAGACAGCTTGAGTGTTCTCTCTTTGTTAAAGCATTAAGTAACGCAAATATACAATTTTGGTGACGACAAACAGCAAGTGCAACACATTGATACTGCTTTGAAAACTTTGAATTTAGCTACAATGAAATGGTTCATTTATACATTCACATTTTATCAAAATGTGGGAGTTATTTTAAACCTTCAAAGTTCTGAATTATAATTCCAGCAAAAATAGGTAACAATCAAACAAGACAAATTAAAATAAATAAACTATGCTAGATCAGCATTTGCAAAACCTAAAATCAAAAATCACACCGCTCAGAGATTTATTCTTTAAACAACATGTTTTGAAAACTGCACACAGATGGATTGGTGCAGAATAACAGGTGCAAAAAGTAACTTTAGTAAATAATTGTTCCAAGTCACAATACTTGATCATCAACAGCACCCATTTGTGGCCACTGGTGTGTGTGCATTTGAGTCCCTGACCCCTGAGCAGAAGCAGCACTGTGCAAGGATCCGTGTCAACAGGCTTGAGCCACACTTAATCCACACTTCATGTGGAGGATCATCACTGGCAATGAGAGTTGTATCCATGGCTATGACCCAAAGACCAAACAGCTATTGTACAGTTAAAGAGCCTGCAGTCAAGATTGAAGAAGATGCATCACCTTCAAGAGTGTGGTGGCAGTTTGACATTTGCAGGGTTGTGCAACATAAATTCATCCCTCAGGACCGTTAACATGGTGTACTACTGTGACATTCAGATGTCTGAGGCTCAGATGACCTGTTATGTGGCAGAACAGCGAGTGAGCTCTTCAAAATGATATTGCCTTTTCAAAATTAAGTTTGGTCTGTGGATTGTAAAAGTAGATCCAAGTTTTAGGTCTAAAGTAAAATTGCAAATCACCAGTGTTCACAAAACACACTTGTAACTCAGAAGCTCATGATGATTCAGTGATGCAAATTTTGTTCCTGAACAACACATACTGTCCTGTAAGTTTTTGTATCAAAACTGAACAACTTATTTTCAATAAAATATAAAAAAAATAAGAATCCTATTGGGCACTCTGTACTAGTTTTTTTTTTTTTTAATGTCATGTATGTCATTTGTAGGCTTCATTCCTCCTATGCCCACAGGTCCAGACAGAGATAAAGAAAACATGGACGCGTTGGAACCTTGCCTTTGATTGGGAGGGTCCGGTGGTCTGTGGCCGCTACCGTTATGGCTCTGTTGTAGTTGGCCTTAATAACAACAGCACCAGCAGCCATTCCCACCTGGCAGGGGGTGGCCCCTCCACACACTCCACCACTCTTGTTTCAAGTAGAGTTTATCGGGGTACAGGTCCCCCTGTGATCAGCATGCACGCCACCCTCCCAGGATATGTGATCAGTAACTCAGACCCATCCATACCTGAAGAACCTGAGGATAGTGCCCCCAAGCAGGTGGACGATATCTCGCTGAAGGAGAATCTGCCTGTTGTCAGTCCCAGTGCAACAGCTGAGGATGAGGAGGAAACACTGTAGCAGTCACCTGATTTTAATGCATGAGGCAGAAGTTTGTATGACAACATTCCAGTCTCATGAGACCCAGTGCTGAGAAGGGTATCCTAAGCAAAAACAATAAGATCTACAAAATGAATGTCATTTTGAAACCTTGGGTAGTTATGCTGAGAGCCAGTTGGCACATGTTATGGTGTCTCGTTGGAAATTATCACTGAGTCGCCAAAATCTGAAATTTTCAAGTAAACACAAGGACTCAAAAAAGAGATTGAAAGATAAAATCAATGCAACTAAAAGTTTGACACATGCAGGCTGTGAACCCTGATCTCCTGGCTTTAAGAGCAAATGTTTAATATGTCTGTCGACCTCTTCAACCTCCACAGCCTCCAGACACTTTCCCTTCTATATGCCGATATTATGTATGTCTGATAAACATTGTTTGCATATGTATTTGTATGTAGGAGGCAGAAGGGCTGAGGAGCCAAAAGATAAAATGGGGGAAAAAAAAGATCTAAAATTATATTTCAGCATAGGCAGTGTGAGTGTCGTGTGAGTGGACAGAGGTACTGTGGCGTCTGCTTTATCTCTGACTGATGACAATCATTCACCACCTTCAGGAGTATGAGAACAACACAGTTTCAAACTTTCACAGACTTTTACTATTTTCAAAAGTTTTTTTTTTTTTTATTAAATGTATTTTTTAAAGGAGGCCGATTTATTCATTTATTTTTCTTTTCCTGCTATTGCTTTGTTTGTACTGTATGTAACAAGTGTACTGCAACTGAGGGTAGTGAGGAGCAAAGTTGGAAGAAATACCCAAAACAAAATTTATTAGATATATGTACCTTCGTTTTCTTCAACAAATGCTCGCTGAATCTGAACTTACATTAAACCTCTGAATGTCACTGTCCTCATGTGTTCCAAAGTCACATGGAAAATGTACCTCATAGCCATTTACAAGAGTTTCCACTTGTTAAGATTATGGCTGGTGAAGATTTCATCAGTATGATAAATCCTTTACATTAATAAATTGAGTGTTGTGGTTGAATTTATAGCTTGCCTGAATAGTTAGCCCTGTTTTGCTTTTTTTTAGAGATTCACACATTTGGTAAGGAGAAACTTGTTAGCTATCCCTGCAAACAAACTAAAAAATAAGGAATGCAGAATTGCTTTTTATTTGTAAAATGAAATGGATTGTGCTGACTTTGAAGGGCTAAATTTGATGTCTGCTTGTTGCATGCATGTTTGTCAGTGTATTAGCTGCAGTGCTTCTCACAAAGGTGTAATCTTTTAGTTCATGCGCCTCTTCTGCTCTAGCAGAAGTCTAAAAAAATCTTCTTTAACAGGATAATTTTAAGTCTCATCTGTTCATGTGATAAAAGACATTAGACTGCTTTCTCCTTGATACTTATCTTTTTCCTACTCTGTCTTTCCCTCTTTGCACCAGTTTTCCTCTCTCCCCATTACCTGTCTACTGTTGATAAATGTTTCAAGTTTTCAACAACTGCCTGTTGGGCTGCTCCTGGATTTTTTAACTGTCTGATTACAAGGATGTGGTGGTCATTATGTTTAAGTGTACCTGGAATAAAACAATCTGAAAAAGAACGTAAAAAAAGAAACACCAAACACGATATTGAGTCGAAAAAATAAAATATTTTATTAAAAATGACCTGTGTGCCATAAGACTCAAACTCAAATCTCTGTGTTAATGGCCTTCAGCCGTTTTGGTCAGTGAGACTTTTCATGGCGCTGATTGTTGCACAGTGATAAATTACACATTTTTTTCTTCATAGCAACAGAGGCATTATTACTGATTCCTCCATACCCTGGGTTTGGCGCCCTGTGACTTCTTTCTTTCCCCCCCGAGAGATGAAGTAGAAGCTCTAGAGAAAAAAAGGGGGCTGCTTTTGAGGAAAGGATGTCCTGAGTTAAATTACAGTATAGCTACAATCTTTGCTTTTCAGAGCTGCAGTAAGGATTTTTTTTATTGCATCTCATATTTACATGCTGTTAACTGTTGATCTGAAAGACAGAAGTGTATGTGGTATGTTGCTTGCTAGGATGAGGTGGCAGAAAGAGACTAGGATGGTATGTGTATGTATGACTAATAAAGCTCTTCTCTCCATGTCCTATTAGCATTGCACAGTACTGAAGATGCTACTGAATGAAAGGCATCTTAGTAAAGAGGCCTGGTTTGGGTTGGACTGACCTGGTTGTATGTTTTCCTTGTTACAATTGACACTGTCTGTGCACTTTTGCGTTGATTTGATGCATATGCATGCTTTATTAAAAGCGCCCTACCTGCATCTAATTATGATCGACCCTTGCCCTACAATTTGTTGTTTATTTCAAAGACATACTCCTCCACCCTTGTGGTTTGTAATGGAGTCTCGCTTAATTACAGTCCAGCATGGAAAAGAAAAGAAAGAAAAGCAGAGAATGCAGTCATAGAAATAAGATCCCTGATAGGTATTTGCAGAAAAAGAATCACAGGTTAGTGCTGTAGAAGGTATGATAAGTGAAGCTTGTGAGTATGGTTGAGGTCTGTTTCAGGAGTTTATACCTGAACCCTAACTCTGAGCCGTCAACATTTCGTTTCAGAACAGACAATGAAAAATAGTGTAGTCAAACCTGAGTTAAGCGTTAGGAGATACAAGCCCCAAGACTGGAATGCACATAATATGATTTATCATGCCAATGGCAGAAAAGAGTAAGAAAAATTCCCGAGCACATACAAAGACTAGGAGTATATGTTTGAGGGAAAAACAATACAGTGGTAGCAAAAAATGTAAGTATAGCTGAAGAATATATTTTGGGTGATTCACTCAACAAACCTTCATGCAGTTGAAAAAATCTCCAGAGATTTCATGGAAATGAATAAATAAATGAACATCTACTGAAATAAAGCTTTGCATCTTTTTTTTTATTAACAGAGGAATGCTCGCAATTATCAGAAGAAGCAGGATCATTTTCCTCCTCAGCACAACCTCTGACTGTCAGAGTAATGCACCAGCTCATGCAGTAAAACTAAGTAGACTTGGCACTATGCAATTCCATGTAACATGTCAGTTGCTATGGTTTCCTGTCAAGCACGATGTGTACTAAGAGAAACAAACAAAAAATTCAGTTTCAGAAATAGACCACTCATGACAGCAAATGCATTAAGGAAAAAAGAAATACAACTTGCTGGAACATCAGTTAAAAAGAAGGGTGAGAACCAGATTTTGTTCTTGCAGGAAAAAAATAGGCTTTATATTATCAAAGTAATATTTTATTTAATGCAAGGTAAGTGATGGTTCCATCAGAAATGACAGAAGCATATTTGTACCTCTCTCTGGTCTTCCATCTGTGCTTCAGTGTCATCATTGATCATTATCAGGACCTTGCCTTGTTGGATTTGACCTTGCTTTCTTCTAAATGCTGTAGTGAGTCACATGTGCCACAATAACGTCACATGCCTTTTCTGGCACAACTCTGAGCCTGAATGGAACCGGGCCTTGAGCATGCCCATGGTCATCTCTGTCTTTGTTATAGGAAGAAACATCTCCCAACCATGAAGGATCTTAAACTACTGCCTCTTAAGAGTCAGAAGAATGTTTTAGTTTGGAAAATTCCTTTTGAGTAGATTGAACCCAGCAAATTAAGATGCCATTGTGAAAGCAATAGTGGCCCTTCATGACCTCCCCACCTGCAGACAATCATACAGTTGTGGAGAAATCCTATTTACTCACATGTGCCTGCCCCTCCGATGCTTGTAAAGTGCCCTGGCAGTACAACATAGTTTGACATGCTCAAGTCTCCTCTGCAAACCCACATATGCTGCTGCTTGTCCTTTTCAAATTTGAACAATAGCTATTTAAAAAGCTACTCACTCATTCACGAAAGAGCTGTTTCCTACTAAGTTTTCATGGTCAAATGAATGAACAGTGGAACATTGTATGTATACCTTTTGGTGAATGTTCAGTCAGTAAGACATTAATTTACTTAATAGACCTGTAGCTATATTTCTCATTTTTTGCTGTTATGCATATCTTTCATGCATGTTCTCTCAGAGTTTCTCTGGCTGTCATTGTCTGGGACTGTCAATTAAGGTGAATCAGCTCTTCCCATCAGCTATTAACATCTATGTAATTGCATAGCACCAGCCTCTATTATAAGCATATCATCTTGCTGCTGTCTTTATGAATATGTTAATATGTTATGTCTCAGCAGAGTCATCAACAGTGTCTGGACTCAGTGGGGGATTTATTACTTTGCCCCTTGATTACAAACTTCCTTGTAAAGTTTAAACACCAGAGACTTTAATGTCAAGACTTAATTATTTTTGATATATTGTCTATTATTATAACATTTAAATCATTCAAGGACAATAAATAGATGGATTTCACAACTGCTGATGCAAATGAAGTCCAAAAAAGACCTCAAACGACTTGTGTGGTTCTTTTACATAAGAAAGAACACCCCAAAAAATGGTACATACTTCTTACTGGTCAAAACTAAAGATATAAATATATATAAATATACAGATATAAATGTGCTATGTGTTTTTTTTTCAAAAAAACTCAGCCCTGTGTAAAGCTGTCATGATATTTTTTTCTTGTTTTGGACTTCATTCGTCTTTTCACATGATAGGGTTCTGAGGTCTGGGGTAAAACTCATTAGAAAGAGATCTTTCTTGCTTGCAGTTTGGTTGAACATTCATCTCAGGACTCTCAAAAGTATCATTCTGTTGCTTCTCTTTCTTCTTCGCCTTGCACCCATGGTGAGATGGGTAGCTTGTTAGGATAGCTTGCTGAAGGCAGGGACATCAGACACTGGGGGAGATGGAGGCGTTAATACAGGACAGTTAGACACAATTTATCTGTGGACAACCATCTACACCAATGAAAACACTAAATTCATTTAATTCTATTTAAATCAGAACTACCTGTCTCTAATCCCAACAGTACCCAGCCTCCCCCTGCAAGATGGAAGAGAATGCTGGAATGATGGAAACCTGTTTTCACTTTTTATGATTGAGCAGCTGTTCCACCTTGATATTCCCCTGCAGAAACACACACACGGACACACACACACAATGGTGAACCCCTTTAATGAAACATATTAAACAAGCTTGTGGTTACCTAATCCATAATTTATTGAATAAACATGAACACTTGCCTCAAATTAATGAAGCTGACACAAAACAGACTTAATGTTGGTAAATGAGGGCCCACAAAAACAGAAAGGATGCAGATTTTGCAAACAATGCAACATTCTATTATTTCCATTATATAAAGTATTTTAGTTAATTCAGTTCAATTCAATTTTATTTATATAGCGTCAAATCACAACAAAATTGTCTCAAGACACTTAACATATGGAGCAGGTCTAGACCACACTCTATAAATGCATTTATATTTTAGATTTATAAGAATTGAAAGCCATTCCCATAACAGTGGCGAGGAAATATTTCCTTTCAACAGGCAGAAACGTCGGACAGATCCAGACTCAGAGGTGGGCGGGATCTGACAGCACCGGTTGGGTTGAGAGAGGGTGGGGGTGGGGGTGGGGGGGCAAGAGGGGGAGGGGAAAGAGAGAGATAGAAAGGGGAGAGAAAGCAAGGCCAAAAGCTAAGATAAATCTATATGTTAAGCTATATGCAAGTGTTTAAATAATGAAATTATTAATAATACTAGTAACAATACTAATAATAATACTGCTAGCAATAATAATGATAACAATAACCCTAACCCTTGCTCTGAGCATCAAGCAGAGCCACGGCGGAAGGCACAGCTAAGATCAGCCATCCCGACGTGACCTCAGTCCATGGGTATCTGCAGAGAAGCTAATACTGGAGTAATATGATTTCTTATCCCAGTTCTTGTCAGTACACATGCAGCAGCATTTTGGATCAATTGACTCTTTAAAGACTTTACGGTGCACCCTTATAGTAAGGAGTTGCAGTAGTCCAGTGTGGAGGTAACGAAAGCATGGACTAATTTTTCTGCATCTTTTTGTGATAGGATATGCCTGATTTTTGCTATGTTATGG
>JAPZDZ010000005.1:17960236-17989918 GCA_029783805.1 Acanthurus tennentii
CGAAATTACCAATGCGCCAGTTGCGCCAGGCTGCGCCACCGTGCGCCACCTTGCGCTGCGCCACGAAATTAGAGCCCATTGTGTTAATAAGTTTAAAGGCAGCAGATGGCGGTACAGTTGTGAAGGTGTTGGCTACATAAAGATCAAACACAGTTAGTTGAATGTTCTCACTGGTCTTTGTGGTTTTGGTAGTAGGTCATATTGTGGTTCCCAAGCAGGGTCTTCATGGTGAAGACAAACACAGCGCTCCAGCTCAGCAGGATGATAGTGAGCTCAAGAAGGTTCCACTTGTTCCTGAAGTAAGCCCATCGCTGCTGCTTCATTAATTTTCCCTTCCAGGAAAGATAAAGAGAGAGGATTACACACATGAATGTACACAAACAAATGCACAATCCTCTCTTTTCAGAAATAATAATAAAATGTATTAAATGTAAATAACGTCAAGGAAAATAAAAAGAAACATTTTTTCAATGCTTTTACTTGTTTTTTAGTCAGTCTACACTTTGTTAAATGATTGTTTGTGAGCGATTTACATTTACTTTAAAGTGTTTTCGCCCAATATGAACTGACATACAGTATTTTTGAGTTACTTCTAGTGAGACTTTGATCCCAATACCGTTTCATATTTAAACTTCTGGCAAACAGACTTGAAATTAAATAATATTCGATTATGTTGTTTGTCACTGAAATTACTTATAAGCCTGTTTTTTATGAATCCCTTGATCAGTGTAACAGTTTTATAGTACCAAGGGTCCTATTGTGCTTCCTGCCAAGAAGCCTCACAGCAGGACACAAAATAGGACTTTACTGCCTTAAACAACAAAGTGGAAAACAAAATTAAGATATGACTCAGTGCTCTGCTAAGAAAAAAAGTGATGTAAAGCCCGACTACAAGCTGCTTACATTCCTGCAGCAGCAGCTCAGTAATCAACACATTACTACTGATGTCTTCAAAATTGCCTCCTTACACAATAATAGGAGACACAGAATGATTGAAAGTAGGCTATTTCCTGTTTTTTATATATTAGACTGAAAGATAACAGGACACATAGACTGTGAAAATTAACAAAGTGCTGAGTCAGCCTCAAACTGTTTTTTTGCTTAACAAACAAATCAGTTAATTAGAGGTTTGATGTGTTAATCACATTTTGAACACAACATAAGAATGTGAAAGAGGCATGCTCTATTTAAAGCCAGGGCCGAAGTGTTCTTGTGAACTGACTAATGAGCCCTGCCTGAATATTACTTGATCAATTTCAGTTGTTAAGCCCCTGCAAATATCTGGCTTCAAACAGCACACATAAATAACAAAGAGCCAAGAAATGAATGGGACTGAAACAACAGCTGGAAATAGTATTGTTAATATTTACCTGCACGAACATGTAATACAGGATGAAGAGCAGATATATGATCTCAGCAGCCATAACAAAGAAGTAGAAACCCCCAGGTGAACGGTAGAGACGAATACTCTGCAGCTCACTGTTAAACTGAAATGCTCCTGAAAAGCACAAGTAAGTCAGCATGATATTCATACATTGTAGGATGTTAAGGTTAAGCATCCAAATTACAAAATAGTCTAAGATGCACAGCTTTAAGTGACAACAAATATGTTATATATTTCTCTCAAAATCCTCTTTATCAAAGCTGAATCTCATTTGCATCTCTGGCTAAGACATATTTACATACAGATTGTTATTTTCTGAGGAAACAAAAGCCCTCACCTATGGCCGACGTCTCAAACATGAGCGTGACAATGCAGAAGAGGTTGACATTAGCATTATAAACAGTGAACTCGATGAGGATTGCCCTGGTGTACATATCAAGCCATTCGTTCCTCAATAGATACTCAAGGGTGCTGTAGATGAAGTGCAAAAAAGCATATTATGGTAGGCCTGTTCTCTCTGTAAAGTGTTACACTTATGTTTACACAAGTTTTGTTGGACAACAAAAAAATAAATAACAAGAGTATACATTTTAGTGTTAATATGTTCATAGATTAAACATATTTGTTGGTCCCCTAATCCACTTAGTGTCTTTTTCTTGCTTTTTAACTGAACTTTGACTTTACATTAATTTCAGCTGGCTATCATTGGTTCTCATATTGATGCATTTCACTTCGCTAGTGGACGTACCTGCTGGCATTTTGTAAATCCGGGCCGAGCTCTGCTACAAAGCCACCTCCCCTGTAGAGCACCATTTTCCCCCAGACAGGGTGTGCCCTGAGCTGAGCCTGTGCCTGGTACCTCCACGGGCTGGAGGTGCTCGTGGAGATATTATCGCTCACAGAATGGTTCCAGCAAGGGTCATAGGAGCCCATGTCCTCCACCTCCCATGAATATGGAGCCTGACAGTCTGGTACAAACTGAAGCATGGACTTGTCAATCTGACAGGAGTTCTTTTTCACCCTTAACTGACGAAGACGGGCATTACCAACAAGCTTTGAGTTTCCATCTGTGATAAATCCTGGAATAACACTTTAGTTGGTTATTTTTCTTATCAGCAGTGCTGACTAAAAGTAGCTGCGGTCTCTGTTTGTCATATAATGAAACACTTTGGTAAGCTGATTTCTGTTCTGTGAACAGATCTGTATTCTGCACTGAAATTGAGACAATGAAGCACTAATGCAGCACTGAACTAACTTAACAAAAGGTTGACCGATGTTTTGTTTATGTTTACTTAAGTGTAATTTTCTTATATGACTGTTGGGCTTTTAAGTCAAACCAGGAGATATAGTTTTTTTGAAAATGAGTCATGGGTATGTATTATTTATTTCTGGATGCAAAAACAGTTATGCTGTAGTTTATTTAAAGCATCCAATGAGAAGGTGAGATCACTCAAATTATATGGCTTTTTTTAAATTGCACCTTTTGCATTAACTTATCTGAGGGGCTCTATAAACCTACCCTTCAGTTTAAATGCTGTGCAATACTAAAATGTTGCTAACAATGACAAATTAGATATTAAAAGCATCCTGCTCTGCAAACAATTGATTTGATTGTGGTCTAACTAAAAACAGAGAAATAACATTTTTTTCTAAAAGGAACTCAACAGATCTTCATTAACAGAGGCTTTTTGGCACAGGATGGCCTTGGTCAAGTTCCCCAAAACAAACTTAAATTTCATGCAAATGTTTTGATGCAACTGTTTTCGCTTGATAAAAAAAAAACAAAACAAAACACTGTGGACTTAAAAGGTAAAAGGAAAGAAGAAAAACTCAAAATCAATTCTGACTTTCCATCAGAAGAAAAGCTGTAAAATGTTAGAGATGACAGCTTTACTTATCAAGATACAGAAACTCCTTTTAAAACTCAGCTTTTTCTGTAATCTCAAAAGTATTATAACATTTGTCCACCGTATCAAGCTGCATTTGAAGGAAAAGCTGGGTTTTGTCCGAGAAACTGAACAGTCAATATTATGAACTTTTTAGTGCAGGTTTGTCTTTACCTGGATAAACTCCAAAAAGGTTACTGAGGAGAGATGTGTTGGCCCAAGTAAACACGTCTCTAAGACTCATGCTGTCTGAGGTGTTTCCACTGAAGCTGTTCTGGATGTGCTGGTTCAGGAAAAAAGCATTGGGGTCTCTCTGGCCGTAAGCTATTAGCAGCAACATCCACATAAACCCTACATAGGCTGCAACAAATAGATGTTATTACACTTCCCAAAATTATAAATATGATAACTGCCCTTGGAATCAGAGTGAACCAAATTTCTTCTCTTCAGATTTCTTCTGCAGTTTCTCAGGAAAAATATATTATTTTCTCATAGTCATAAATAAAAACATATGCACTGAATCACTGTTAATGTATAACTCATAAAAACGGACTAAACTTAAAAACGGCTAACTTAAAAAGTAGCTGCCAACAGAAGAACAAACGTTAAGCACACAATAGAGTGAAATCTCCACAAATAAAGTAAAACTACATTTCTAGTTGATTCTTTTGAATTTTAATGGGTTCTTAAGATAGTCATTTGGGGTAGAAGACTTACTCAAAATTTCCCTGATGAGGGCAAAAGCTTTCTGCTCCAAAACCTTTTTCCTTCTCATCTTCTCAATGTCTGCAGGAGGAGGCGGCTCATAGAGACTGCAGTCCTGTCTGACCTTGTGTTGGTCCTTACAATCACCTGTGGGTCAAGACTTGTTTGTGATGTAAAACCTGAGAATTTGGTATTTGAGACCATCTACATGTATGTTTCAGAATTTTCTTGTACCTTGATCTCTGTCATTTCTGACAAAATCCACACCTTGATAATCTTCCTCATCTACTTTCTTTATCACAAGTGCAAAAAAGACTGCAAGACATATCACCTGTGGCAAAAAAAAAAAAATCATCAACATAAGTTTACACGGAACTTCTTTCCTAATTGGGTGTTTTGCATGAGCTCAAGTGACAGATCTCTATAGGAAGGTTTAAGCTATTGTAAAACTATATATAAAAACAACAATAATTGGTTTGAAAATAACAGGTTTTCTAGGAAGAACAGAGGACATCCTCTCACCTTTAACGGCTGAGTGACAAGGATACTCTGAAAAAAGGAGATGATCATAGAAACCAACCAATTTATGGAGCGTTCCCTCCCAAATCTCAACCCATAAAGCATTGTGAAATAACCAGAGACAACACTGGATGCAATCACTAGTAGCCACCCAAAAAAAATGAACCACCAGGGCAGTCCTCCATGACAGCATAGCCTTTTCTTCTTACTAGCAACGCTATCTGTGCTGTCTGCCAGGCTCAACCTGCAAAGAAAGGAGTGAAAGAGCACCAATCAATCTAATACAGCTCACTTATGAGGTGCTATCACTGCTTTTAAAACTATGTTTTATGCTTTTATAACTTAACTATTACAGCTTTGATGTCAATGTTCTGCTATTAGTTTTTAAACATTACTAGTTATGATATATGCAAAGCTACAGGATCTTAACTATATATATGCTACACAGAGTGATCGATGATAATAAATAGAAAGTAGTGACAAGGATTATACTACAATGATTATGGTTTTACAAGTTTTGGTCTATTATAAACAGGAAGTGTTTCATAATAAATCGAAAACAGTTATATGGCAAAAACAATGCCAATTATATTTTGAAGCTTAAAAAAGAGCTGCAGTCAGTGCTTGGTTTACCTAGCTTTGAATAATGACTGGGAACAGTGAAGAAAAAGCCTGTCTGCTTTTTTATCCTTGTTCCCAGCTAGTTTTTTACACCCAATCCTTTTGTGAGGCTAGTTAACAATCCCCTGGTTCTTGCTTCATATTTAATTAAAAACATCATAGTGGAGCTAATATTCTCATATTTGCCAAAAACTGAATCATTGTTTTCAGAAAATGTCCAGTTAGCATTTGGATTCCATTAATTCTGATAACATAGAGAAAAGTATTTTTTTAGGTTGGAACCATGTGTGATTCAATCAATTTAACACAGTGGACAATATTAAGACTCCTGAAAAAGTTGTCTTGCTGTAAAATGGAATTACAGCTGTGGGCATGAAAAAATGTTACTCAGAAACTGTGAAGCCAAAACCTGGCATTGCTTTCTTGGATTGTCCTTGAAAGCACAGCCATGTATAAATACGACTGAAATATTAACAAGAAGGTGATTGATTTTTAAGTTACTTACAAGGCTCTGGCATTCTCTGGACAGTAAAATGTTATATACAGTATGTATATAATGAGCTAATTTATGCAAATCAACCAATGTGATCTTTTAAGTAACATTTGTACCTCTGGGTTTGTTCTTCCAGGTTGACACAGCTGAACAGCTGATCTTCAAGAAGGCTCTTCATGCCCTTGACCTGCTGCAGAGCCTGGCTGTAGCTGCGTGGCGTTGGGAAGCCGGAGGGTCCCAGCTGACTCAGCTTTTTGTCAATGTGACACAACTGCCGGTAAAGATATTGGGCTTTGTTGTCCTTCCTTTCAGTTCCCTCCACTGTTGACTCAGGATGCAAACTGGCACTCCCCTCTGGAAATTTACATCATTTCTGACTTGATGAACTGTATCAACTGTTTTACTGAAGACATTTCTTAAGAGTTCATACACATGTTGCAAGTGTGACCATATGTTCAGCTGTATCAGTGGGACTTAAACTGTTTTGTGTTCAGCTCAGCTTTTCATTTTTTATACTTTCCTTGAATCTCTTCATTTTTCCTCACTTTTATTTTTCTTTATTAAGACTTTTTTAGGATTCATAAAGTCATGGGAGGCACGTCAAAGTTTAAATCATGCCATGCTGTGCAAATTTACCTTTAACCAAGACTTTCTTTCAGTTTTGCATGAAACCACTACTCCTCCACAATGAGTTGTATCAAACTCCAGCCCTGTTTTGTTGAAACTGAAAAAACTAAATTTAGACACAGTCTTTCATCCATTAATTTGAAAAAAAAACAAAAAACAATGTGCACACTCTAAGCTGACATGGTATGCTTTATTACCATTACTCTGGCTAGTGCACTTTTGTAAACCTCTTCTTTTCATTTTATTAGTATTATTGTTATTATTTGCTTTCTTTTCTACAATATTGCATAAGACTTCGAAAGAGTGTATATTTTTATGCAAAATTTAATGCCTGTGCTTTAATTAATATTGTTTTCATTAACCTGAGTGTGCAGACTTTCAGTCGTCTCATGTATCGCTGTAGGAGCTCAAGCCTGAGTGCATGCGTGACATTTGAATGATGTCACTTTTCTTTTCATGTATGTTTTTTACATTTTAAATATATGTATATCAAAATATGTTTGAACAGTCAGTTTTTCAATGAAGTGAAATGAGCTAAATGGAAGTAAGTTCGCCAACAAGGGCTTTCTTTTAAGTCCATTGAGGACAGTCACAATCTATACTGAGTTTCTTAAAAGCATTATTGAGAGAAATCTGTAAGAACCAACTAAACAGACTTTTTTTTGAGAGGTTACACCCACGTCACCACATATTGCATACAATACTAAATACAATGAAGACAGACTTTTACTAAATGTCACAGTATTCAGTGTCCACAGCAGGTACACACCCGGTGACTGTGGCTCAGTGTCACTTTGAAAGCTCTGAGCTTTAGACATGGTTTTGTTGTTCTGTTTAATGACGTCCTCCACCACAGAAAGCAATGCATTGACATCAGGTTGTTGTCTGGACCCAAACCCGGACTCTTTGCATGGTGTGTTGCTTTTCACAGTCTTAGACAGTGAATGGGCAATTCTTGTGATATCCTGAGGGAGAAAAAGTTAACAAAAGTTTTGTAAAGAAAATAACAAAAAACTGTAATATATTTTTATAAATAAAGATTTATATTATTATTTTAAACGTGTACATGGAATATTTTCCATAATGTCTTTATATCAATTGCATGCTGCTAATTAGGCAGATCTAAAACACTAAGAACAAAATGAAGCACCTACTTTGACGACAGCTGCTAAAGCTACTGTCTCATTGGTGACTGCAGTCTGTGAGGAGGAAGTTTGTTCAAGGACATCTGTTTTATCTGTTTTTCGCCTGCAACAAGAAGTCTCCCAGGGACGAGTGTTTCTAAATAAAGTGACTATAAATATGTTTACTGGAAACATGATGAGCGAACTCTGAACTCCAATCATGAATTGCTGCCAGGTAAACTCAAAGTGACCTGGAAACACAGAAAAGGAGAGAGAGAGGTGGAAGAGATTCTCGGACTTCTTATGTAACTGGTAACCATATAATGTTTAGGGGTTTTTTTCGAACACAGGAGAACAACAAACTTGCAATTTCACAAGGTCATAGAACAGACAACAGAGCTCTGAGAGCACAGAAAAGCCTCATACAAATAATACAATTAAAAAATACAGTCTATAGTCAATGAAGCATTGGCGTGTCATTTTCATTGAGTTAATTGCAGTGTTATGAAGATATGTTGTACCCAGGTCCATGGTCTGCTCAGAGGGATCTGCTGGGATGCCATAAAACATGATGCTGGTCAGCATTGTACACAGCAGCAGGGAAAAACAGCAGGAAACTCTCTGGACACAAGTAAAGTTGCTGCTCGGCGGTCGACTGATCACAGAGTACCAGAGGTGTCCATCACTGAAATCCTTGGATGTCTTCATGAAAAACAAGTTACTGGAAAATAAAAACAAGAAGAGGTGTGATGGTAAGCAGCAGTGATGGACTAACATGACCTTTTCAATCTCTTTTCAGTCATTTTTTGAGCACAGCTCAGTTCTGAATGCTATAAGAAATCCTCAATGAATTACCTTCTAGCTATCTAAAGAGAAATTAAAGGGCTTAACAGGGATAAAGGTAATCAAAAGTTTTGATTACACTGTATTCAATTCAGTTCAAATTAAATGTAGTTGAATTAGGAATAATTATGAACCCGTATATATACTGTGAGCATAGCAGTTCAGTCATAGTCAGGCCCATAGTTGAATTTTAAAATGTCTTCATGCAACGGGCAACATAAATTAGCCTTCTAGGTCAACTTATTTACTGTTTTTTCTATTCAGCAACAGATGTTGCTCTTCGAAATAATTGCAATAAACAAATAAATGAAAAAATAAATCTCAGGCCTGCCTGTTTTTTAAGGTTTGCTTGCATTGTCCCCATTCAATTCTGTTCCTGCTCTTATGCAGTAAAGTGCAAAAGTTGGTAAATTTTTCAAGTGTTGCTAACCTCATGAGCAAGGACGCAAGAAAAATTAAACTGAGAATTGCATCCTGATGCTGTTTATTTATTTGTTTGTAATATTCAAAAGAAACAAGTTCGTCATAAACAAGCTGTAGTGCAAATAAGATTTTGCATTTCATTTGCATTTGGTCTTTCCTCTCATCATTTAAATTTAAATGAAAACTTCAATTCTTTTTCCATTTTGCTTGCTGTCCTACTACATGGTGCTTTTACCTCACCTGAACCTCTTCAAATCCGTCTCTGTCGAAACAGGGAAAACTTTGTCTAGGCAGCAATCAACCATGTCAATGGCCAGCCAGGAGTTGCAGAGAAAATGCCATTTCTGGTCTGTCTGTAAATCCTGCACCATGACATTGCCTATATACCTGGGAAAAAAGCGTGAAAATACAAAAAAAAAATGAATAAATAAAGACAAATGACTCCAACTTATGTGACAATGTCTTAATGGTCATAGTTACATCACAGTTTTAGAAGTTACATTATAATAATGAAATTGCGAAAAAAGACTTCAAAGAGAGAAAATATGTTATTGCTCTGAGCAGTGAAATGACAGTTATGAATATGCTGAAAAGAAAAAAGAGGAGAGTCAAGAAAAGAAAAGAAAAGAAAAGAAAATATAGTCATCATCTGTAAGGTTCAAGATAATTGGAAACAAAGGTTGTTACAGAGCTGTTAGTCATATAAGAAGTATTGCCATGGTAACTGTTTTATTATAGAGGCTTCTAAAAAGGTGGATAGTACAAACATTTAAGGATGTTTATTTCTGTGACTCCTTCTATAGTTTCCTACCAGGCCGGATGGCTCCCTGCATTGTTGTGCCACAGTCTGATGCCCTGCAGATCTCCAAGGGAGAAAGGTGCAGTCAGCAGGAACAGATCCACAGCTCCTCTCTCAAACACAACCTTCTTAGAATCAGACAGGTGATGTGGTTCACTGTTTCCTTCTGCTCCAAGCAGAGTTATTGTCACCTTGAAACAATTGAGTATTGCCATGAAACTTAAAATTCAAAACTGAAGTAAATCCTTTTTAATTACAAAGAGGATTTAACATTTTAAATACATGTCCAAAAATCAGCAAGACCTCCACTTTGAACAATAAACAAAGAAAAGAGTACAAAATATGTTACATGCATCTTTGGGTTAAGTGCAATCAAATCAAGAATGAAAGACCTTATAATATGAATAGTTATTCTTTAAAGTCCCATGAAAGTATCAGAACAAGCTGAGAATACTACATTGGCTTATTGTTATTACTGTTACAGCTCATGTTTGCCACATTTTGCCCTCCATTAACTCCAGAGAAGAACATTTGGTTGTTTAGTTGTTAAAAAGAGTTCATTAGCAAACTGCACATAAATTAAAAGAACTGAGATCGATACAAGCTAAGAAAGAAGAGTTTTTTGACTGAAATGTAGAAGTTTAATCTGAGAAAATTCGCTTTGAGTGTCTCAAACGGAATTTCTAACCCATTAACCTGCGAGGAAGTGGAGGCTCCTCTCCGATGTCCGGTGCTGATGCTTAATAGGTAGCAGTACTCATAGATGGGATTGTTGTCTTCCAGCACAGTCACTTTTACCTGTCAACCAACCAACAACATTAAGCATCCTTCTTGTTAATGCCTGTGAGTAAAAACTTGACTGCATTTAAAAATGTGTTGCATATTGTACCTTAGCTGCATCTTGAATGTCCTTTCGTCGCGCCCACACAACCACCAAGAGATAGGCCACAAAGAGTGCCCCCACAAAGCAGACAACCACAGGATTCTCTGCAAAGGTCGCAAACAGCTCTACAGTGCGAGACGGGTCGACAAGGTTGGGAGTAACGAAGAAAGAGCTTCCAAAGAAGGTGAGGTGGTTGCAGAGACACTGGGTGACTAAATGTGTGGTCCCAACACCAACCTTGGAAGACAACAACATTTACTGTCTTAAAAGTTGAAGCAATGTGAGCAACATAATACGCAAAATTAATGGATTATAGTACTTACCTTGCAACCATTGTTGCTCCAATCTGATTTTGTTTCATTCCAAAATTTACATGATGTGGTGATCGAGGTAATTGACAAACTGCCATTGATGGATTTTACACCTGGACCCACTATGGGCCTTACTACAAGATAATACACTCCAGCGCTTCCCTTCAAAGTCTCAGGCTCAATTATCCAGGTGTACCTCTCCTCTACATAAGACACATACACACACACAAGTAGCAAGTGATGTATCAAAAATCACATTTAAAAGGCTTTGTATTTACAAACATACGTACGTTCATCTCTAGAGATGTATTACCTTTTGTTTCTCCCTGATGAGGCATCTCAGTCATTGCTACATAATTTTCGTCGGTAGGGTAGTCCATATAACCAAGGAATACTTTGAAAGGTAAAGGATCACTTGAAGGCTCCATCTTTAAAAGGTCAATTGACATGATTGCAACAAAATGTGCATCCAGAAAAGCAAGAAAAAGAAGAAGAAAAATGGCAATTAGGCAAAAACATAAGCAGTAAGAGTTGGAATATTTATGTTAGCAATTTTAAAGACTATACTTCCAGTGCAGTCAAACTGGGGAAGCTGTTCATGTTGTCAGTGTAGACCAGGGCTGACATTAAATACATTTTTAAAGTTTTTATAACATGTCTCATAAGTGGAGATAAAAGCATCTGAATAGACCTTTAACACCAGCGTTGTGTCAGCTGAAGAAAGGTCTATGACTGTTGTGCTGTAGTTTCCCAGATCCAAAAATGCAGTACTGACTTGCTCCCCAGCAGGCCTTGGCAAGAGAACCTGTGAACCAAGCAAAATGACAGAATATTTAAGATTTCAACAAAACAAATGCTAAGTACCACTAGCAGATTGACATTTGTTTACTTACTACCTGCTTGTTAAAATGTGTTATCTGATTATAGAGCGAGCTTTCAGCGTTCCCGCTGAATTCAGTGACTTGTTCAACAAATACCTGGGTCGCTTTTCTTGTGACTGAATATTTATGATTGTGCAGCAGGCCTGGGGTGCACTAGACACAATGTAAAATGAGAAAGAATCTCTTCTTGTGCATAACAGGTGAATTAATGTACTAGCGCCACTCAAAGCCAACATCAGCTCCTTAGTTGGTGCTCTTATGATTCTGCCTTTTTTATCACGAGTCACTGCAGCCACAATTACCTGTTACATAAAAAAAAGGTGCTTCTTTTGCCAAACTATAGTTGCTGCCATCGTGCCAGGTACTGAATTAAATGGAGATAGGACAGTAAAAAATCCTTAAATTATTCATGGAGCAGTGTTACTGTGTCATGTCTGGTTGAGTGCATCACAGTCCTTGTCATTATTAATTTCCACTTTTTCATTATAACTTCTCTGATGTGAACAAGAGTAGTTCTGGGTATGAATCCATCCTGTTAATTGGCTATGTGACTCTACTCCTGGAGAGGGCAGATTGTGCACATGCATTTTGCTACTTACTGAACTGCAGCTTTAAACATAATCTTAACCAAATATGTTTAACATGGAAATTAAATGAAGTGCTAAAGTCAGTACAATGTAAACTGTGCAATGTCCCTTTTTAGAAATACAAAGACATAAAACATCTTGACCATTTTCTTACTGGGGACTTGAATGATGACAGATTAGATTTAGCAACCTTGTTGTTAACTTAGTGCTGAGGCCAGATGTTCAGTATGTATGCCATCAGTGTAAACTGTTGATTACTGTTAGCATTCTGCACAACCATCCAGTTCATCTTTGCTGTAGTTCCAAGAAAGCTTGTTTGCAGAGACTCATAGTGGCTCACATTTAGGTTTAAGTTGCTGCTTCAGGTTCACAGATGACATAACACCATGTCAAATGTATGTTTTCTCTGGTGTTCCAACATGTGAGCCACTTCTAAGGCATCTGATGTGCAAATTTACCCATCACTAGGATGAGCTAGAGAACAGCCTCAGAGAGGCTTTAAACAGCTCTGGGAAATTTGCTCTGGGTATTCATTCAGGCTCAAATAAACACCGGCGACATAGCATACATATAAACTACTTTATTATATTAAATGAATAGGCTTTATGATTGGTTTTGCTTATATCTTGTGTGTCTTTAATTATCCTTTTGCTATTAACTGTCTTAACTCCCGAATAAATTTTGAATCAGAATTAAATTAATTTTCATATGAGTTATGTTTACTGGCCATTTTCAGGCCAGGTTTTCATTTCACAGTAAAAAGTCATGAGGTCATACAGCACCTGCACTGACCTCAACATCATCACTCAGGTTCTCCACAGGGATGCTGGAGCCCTCTTTTGTTGTGAGGGATAGAGCACCAACTGTGCCACTGATGTTACCTCTCTCATTCCAGGAGAATGGGTTTTTGTCCAAACTCATCATCTGTAAATGCATTAAATGGGCAAAACCTCATTAGCAAAGTAGACACTCGGGACCATCGCATAAAAACCTATCATCCAACATGCACATCTGTGGGCTGTCTCCGAAAAAACCCTCTAACTCTGATTCGGGGAAATGTTTGTTGACTTACACGTACATCCACTGGTTCCTCTGAAGGAAATATATAAGTGGGTAGCTTTGGGAGAGAAAATGAGGTGCAGGTACAGTTTGGAATATTTACAGACTTTGTGTGCAAACTTTTCGGTGTCACTCTGAGGAAAAGGATAAAAAAAGAGAGAGACTGATATTGGTTAATTAGTTACTGGTCTTTGAATTTTGATTTGTTTATGTTCTTTATTAGGCCAACTGGCGTGTTTGAATCAAACTTCGGAGATATTGATATTGTATTTGAATGTTTGCAGCATTGACCTAAGTGGTAGAGAATTTTAACAGGATTAATTTGCGGGGTTTTTTTTAAACTGTGACTGACTGTGAGAATTAGGCCTATAAAGGACTTAAATGAAACAAAACACATAAAACCTACGAAATTTTAGGTAATCAACATTAAAAATATTTGCTTGTATATCAAAAATTCTTTTATTTTTTAGAGTACAGGAAAATGCAGTTGTCGTTCATTTTCTTGCCTAGAAATAGATGAGAAAAAACAGTATCACACAAATGTCCAGTACATTCTCAGTTATGAGCTTAAGATCAATGAGGCTCTGACCAAAGTTGACAAAATCTGCCTTGCAGGAACTTTCAATTAAAAGCTTTCCAATCATTTTTATAGACTTAATTTGCCACATGCAAACCTATTTCTTAATTAGAAGCGTTAACTTCTTGAAGATTTTTCACACCATGTGGCTGCCAAGCAACCAGCTGAGACCTCAGTAAGTTTCTGCTCCAGCTTAATAAATAGTCAAACACATGGATTCTGTTTTTATATAGGTGTGAACATAAGGTGCAATGCTACTAGAGTGCACCAAATCAAAATCTGGCACTTCTTTTTTTTTCTTCAAGTGAAAAAATACATCCCAACTTCCTAGCACCACAGGTGCAGTTACATATAAAACAAAAAGCACTTAGTGCTTTAGAAATACTGGAAGGCAGTTTTTGCTACATTTAGATAAAAGATAGCTCACATATAAATGTTCTCAGATTTCATGCTACAGTACGCTAACAAGCTGCTGTCTACCTTTGAGATTACGAGAATGGTATCATCTTATCTAATGCTGTGCTAAGAACAAAATCTTAAAGCTTACGAGGAACTTACCTGCTGACAAACATTTTAATAAGACCTTGTTGGATGGTAGCTGGTGAGTTAGCATTTGTAAGTTTTAACAGAGCACTCTGTATATTGGTTAAAACAGCTAGAAGGGCATCAGAGACATTTTTCTGTAAAGGTAAAACAAGACTTTGATGAAGGGGAGATGATTTTAACAGACCATGGACAAAAAAACAGCTGGTAGAGCAAAAAAGCTTAAACTTCAAGCTGTCAATCTAAATTGGAATAGAATGGGAGCAACATGCATGCAAATAGACTCTGAGTCATCAATAGGGTTTGAGGGCTGTAAATATACCTGGGATGAGAAAAAAATACTGTTTGTGATCTCAAAGTGTTACAGAGACAGACTAGCAAAATGCAGTATTTAAATACTGCAACTCTTTCTCCAGAGGAGTAAATCTCAGTAGCTAGGCCTTATGGTTAGACACTCACATTGGAAGGATAGTCCAGGACATGGCTTGCTCCTTCCACAATGGTGCTACATGCAGTGTGTACTTCTCTGCTATCGTTCATTTCCATTTTAAGGAGAGATGAGCTGAGGTTTGTTAAAAATACCGAAGCCTCTTCCTGAAGGCAGGAATCAATTTTTGTAATCACAGATGTATATTAGAAGGCAACCATTTTTGTTATTTTATACTGTAACACTCCTAATATTCTTCTTTTAATATTCGTCTCAAATACACATACAAATTACAAGGCTGAGCTGATAGCCTTTTTCTACCAATGACATTAATTACCTCCAGCTGTGAACTTCAGTGAAAACAGCACTTACTGCGTTTATACAAGCACGACTGATTTATTTTTCCCTCTCGTCATGTAAATTTAATCAGTGTTGGGTTCATTGTTTAATACCTGAGCAGAGGAGCTAAGTTCGGTGCCTTTCTGGATGACAGCAGAAAGTCCCCTGGCTGTCACCTGAACTTCCTCTGGGGTTTTGGTTGGAATTTTATTGACTGCCCTGATCATTATGTTCAGCATCTGCTCACGAAGCTACAGCAAACAAAAGCATCAATGCATTATGGATGGGTGTCTGGCAATTAAGACCATGTTTTGTTTCATACTGGAGATAAATTAATTAATTTAAACCACTAAGCTAATCTGCCACCTACTTGTTGAGATCCACTGATAAATGTGCATTTCAAGTTAATGTGTACACCAGTTTAAGTAATCTAGAAATCTACAGTCTGTGTGTGCAGTTACCTTTTGCCTATCAGCTTTGTCTAAATCATCAGATTCACTGTTAAGTTTACTGGCCACAGAACTAAAGAGTTGTGCCACACTTTGTCCCGACAGTAGACTGTTTCCTTCTAGCTGAGCCACGGTGTTCTCAACTGCTGACTGAAGACCATCTACTGAGCTGAAGTTTGATGTAGAATCCAGCACCTGGGACAAAAAGACACTTTTTAACAGAGGTGTAAAGGCATAAATTCACCATATCCCCAGGTCTTTTTCTGTCACACCCCTATTTCTTTTTAAGATATTATGCTTTAGACATACCTGTGTGGTTATAGTGGTGCTAGCTACAACAATGCCATTTTTTGCAGTTGCTTTGATAATCAGGTTGTAGTTGGAACTTCTGTCTCCAAGAGGAAGGAAGATGAACTGCACTTGATTGTTCTCACTGCAAAGGAGATGCTTTTCTGACAATATTCAACACAGGTAAAAAAAAAAGTTAGCTTAATAGGTATATCTGAAAGTAAATATAATAATATATATTCTGCGTTTAGGGCATGTTTGACAACTTTGGTTACTCACCCTCAGTAAGCTTGAAACAATACTTGCAGTCAGAACAAGGAGTTTCAGTACTGCATGTTATTTTGAAAGCATCAAGGATTGTTCCACTCTTTGGTGATATGCTGCACTTCAGGCTGTTAGAATTCTTGGTGGTAGATGCGTCAGTGGTGTTAGCAATGGTCATGGTCATAGTGGTTGAAACGGCTGAAGAGGTCACAGCAGTAGCTGTAGTAGCTATTGTTGCAGCAACAGGTGTGAGAGTAGTAGCAGAAGTGGTTGTGGTTGGAGTGGTATCAGTGGTTGCAGTGGTAGAGGTGCTTTGGGTGGTAGCAGTGGTTGCAGTAGTAGTGGTGGTTGGAGTAGCTGGAGTAGTAGCAGTAGAGTCAGTGGTTTGAATGGTTTGAGTGATGGCTGTAGTGGCAGTGGTGGCTGTTGTTACAGTGGTGGCTGTAGTGGCTGTAGTGATAGTGGTGGCTGTTGTAGCAGTGGTGGCTGTTGTTGCAGTGGTTGTGGAGGTTGTGGCAATAGTGGTGCTGGCAGTGGTTGAAGGAGATGAATTATCTGTAGATGTTTTTATTACTAGTGATACATACTGAGGCATGATATCCCCTTTGGTAAAAAAAAAAGAAAAGGACAAATTTAAAAAAAAATAAAAGTCAGTACTGCAAAACATGCCAGCATATATTGATCGACAGGACTGTAATAATTTCTTTAATTTAAATAATACTGCTTTTTCTACTCTGGTGTGGAGTTCATTTCCTGGCATTAATTAAACTTTATCCTTTCATTAGCCAAGGATAAACATTAGAAAACTACTGATTAACATTTAATTACTTCTTTATGCAATATTGGTAGACCATTGATAATTTATCTGAAACCCAAAAGTCATTAACAGACCGAGGCAAGATAAGTCACTGACTAATGTATACGTACCAAAAATAATCAGCACAGTGATATCCCGACCTAAAGACTTGCCCTTTTCTAAAACATTAGAGTTCACAGTATAATCAGTCCCACCATCTTGTCTCCTCTCAAGCGGGCTTCTCCCTGCATCTCTGTAGCAGCTCTTTGGTTCAGTCTGCAAATAAATAAATTAATACATAAAATCCTGAAGCTTATGGCAACATAGCGTCATACATTCAGTGTGTGAACTTTCTGTCCAAAATAATTCAGAATTAATTAATATTATGAATCAATAATTAATTATTAAATCAAACTTACTTTCCAGTCATCAAAATTTCTTGGATCCACGGTGTACCACACAACATCTGGACAAGAACTGTCACAAGACATTTTGATTTTTGCATCCTTGTTCGTTTTCACTGGCTCACAACCACTAGTACATCTAAGTCTAAGACAGAATTTATACATAGATATTTAGGATAACACAGATAAAATGTTTACATCTCAAAGAAGCTGTCTAGTGAAACTATAAAGGTGTAAAATAAACAATTTGTTACTTCTCTGCTTTGTCTTATCTTTATAATAAAGTTGATCACAAAGCAAGAAAAACTCAAACTCAAATTGTGAAAAAATGGTTTGTATTTTTAAACCCAGTAAAATATGGGCTCCTATGCAAAGCGATTTCTTTTGTTCCCATCAATTTTCTGAAGTCAGTAGTTGTCATAAATGAGCATTCTGGCACTTTGCCTGTTTAGCATTTTATGTCAGAAGAAAATTACTGTTACACCTGAAATACAAATTAAAATCTGGAGGACAAAGACGAGGATGTCAAGTTCAGTGCTTTTAGTGATCTAACTTGATCATTTACAAGAACATCAAGTACCTTGGGGAAAGATCTTCCTTCTCTGCAGTAACGGTGATGCATATGGATTCCTTTTGCTCCACGTCATTGTTAGCTCTGTTTATCACTTTAAAAATATACTCAAAAAAATTAAATGGCTCTGGCATGCAGTCTTTTTCAATGATGTAAGTCAGTCCCTCAAACTCTCCTTGGCATTTACAGGGATTTGCTGCAAATCAACAAGGAAAGTTATACCACTACAATAACAACTGACATGTTAATTCAAAACATTAATACTTAGTTTGACAAACCATCCTTATAGTCAAGCATGTATCAGATTTGTACCTTATGTTAGTTATTCCTTAAAAAATAAAAATAATTCTTAATCTTTGAGTAGAATAAACTGTAAAAAGAATTCTTACGGCACTCCCACACGTATCGTTTGTTTGGGTCATTTAAGGCAGATGTGTTGTTGATGGAGAGTGTGAGAACTTGATTTTTAGGCACTGAAGCTGAAGGGTTTGCATTAATTCCCAGCAGAGATCTGGCCACTCTAATGTGTTTCTTTCTCTGAAAATAAACACAAGAGTTTAAAAACCATCTTAGTACACACTGTAAGTATAAAGGATCACAAGGGTCTGAGAAATAGTAATAAAGCATTTCTTTTTCAGGCATGTTAAAGGGCAATTTGCCTTCCATTTATGCTATTCGTCCCTGCTGCTTTTTCTTTTCCCAGTACAGCTGCTTGATGTGCTTTAAATTTTCCTTTTAGCCTTTCCAACATTTTAGGCCTTGTATTGGTCAAATAATGTGGAGCAATGCAAAGTCACTGGATGTGAAAAGCTGTCTGTCTGGTTAGAGAGCTACACCCGCCTTATGACGTTCAACCATCACGTATTGCTTTACGGCAGGATGTGATTGTCTTTATTTTAAATTTAAATATGTGATTCCAGTTGCTTTTTTTCTGTTTTGTTCTGTTCTGCATTTCTGAATTCTGAATTCATTTCTTGTTCCCAATCAAAACACAACAATAGTTGTATTTTAGTCTTCATAAATTCATTTTTAAACTTACAAAGGCTATTTTTTACTTTACAATTAGTTATCCAGTGATTAAAGGCTTTGTTACAATGGCCATGACATTCCTGGTTGGCCATGATAAGGTGAGGTGAAACTCTAAGAGGTAAAAAATATAACTGTATAACTGTAAATGTAATTTTAAAATGAAAACATTTTACTGCTTTAACAAGTGAATGCTTGACACAGGAAGCAAACATATCCACATCCACTTCAGCAAAGGAGAAGACGTTCCATGCTCTCAGTTTCATTTGTCCAGATCCTGTAGAAAAAAATGCTCAGATCAATAACATATGAACAATTGAAACATTAAATATATAGATACAAGGTTTTTCAGGTTGCTGTAGGTTAAGTCTTTAAGAATTCATTGCATTACAGTCTCATCTCATATATTTGGAATATATTTGCCTTGAAACTGATGCCCAAAATGAAAAATGTCCTTTCTTGTTGTCATTTCTCTGGTGTCTGAGAATGAAACATTGCCTCCAGTCACAGTGAAGAAAAGCAGCACTGGCAATCCTCTTTCCAGGGAGACACCAACATTAATTATTGGAGAGTCCAGACATTTATCCCTCTCTGTCAAGATATACGCCTGAAGTCCAGCTATTTTTTCCAGAACGCACATCTGCAGCATTTGGAGGATTACAGAATTGTAAAACTTATCACAGCAGTTTGTACACAGATTTATATGCTAATGAAGTAGCCTATATCAGCATTTTTCAGCTGTTCATCTCACACCAGCTGTGGTACAACTTTAGTTTTATTCACATTATATGTTCTTAATGGGCTGTAATTAAAGTCTGTTTTCTGTTTGATTTGTGTAACCTTCTTTATCTTTTGTCATTTTAAAATGGCACGCAGGCTATATTTTATCTACTCTACATTTTACAACATGATTCAGTTTAACACTAATTAGCACAACATTAGTCCTAAAGATCAGCGGCGTTGATGCATTTACTGTGTTCTGGTGTTGACAGATATGTCACTAATTAGATCATGGGATTTCATAATTAAAGGTTAAATTTAATTTCTCTCCAATCTTCTCAATCAGTCCCTTGTTCAAGTGTTCAAAATGTTAGCTTGAAAATGTTACATTCCTGCATCTGGAAGGAATGCACTGTGTCATCTGTTAAAGCCTTACTGATACATGTTTACTTGATCAATGGGGATTTTACCTGCAGCTCAGCAGACACTTCAGGAAATGTCACCATGTTGGTTGCATAGAGGGTCAGCTGGTGGCAGCCAGGACCAAGCAGCTTCACTGTTTCTGGAGTCACTGTTATGTTCTGGGGACTATTTCCTCTGACAACAGATAAGCCAGATAACAAAGTTTCTTCTCTATTGATTCTGTAGGTCACATTTGTACCTGCAGACAGAATCAATAGAAAAAAAAAACATTAAAACTGCTGAAATTCAAACAACCTGTGTGAGAAAAAGAAAATGACTAGAATACCATCCCCAAACCTGATGCTCTCAAGCAGAACTATCAGAAAGAACATTATGAATTATGGTAAATTATGGTCATCTCGTCACCTACCTGCATTTACTTCCATTTGAATTTGAAATGTTTCTCCGTAAAGGGCTTTGCAGTTGGCTGCACCAAAAGATAGTTCCCCAGCAAAGCATGTGACGACCCCAAACACTCTGATGGGCTCTTGAACGGCAATTACTTTCTGAGCTGTGATGTATACGGTACTGCTGGTGCATCCAACTGCCACAACAAATGTACCAGGATGAGAATATTTGTGCATCACACTTTTCTTCAACCTGAGAATAAACATAGAAAAAAAAACAGAAATCACTTCAATAGTAGTAAACTTCCATTTTTCCTTTAAGGCATAAAGTAGGCGATTCCAATTGCATAAGTAACACAAAAACAAGTTACTCCTTAAAGTCAAATCAGGAATTCCATTATAGTACAAAGAGGAGATATAATTATATAATAGTTACAGGTGTCATTTTATAAAGATGTGGGTTGATTTTCTACTTTAAGACACAATTACTGATATAAATATGAATTGTTTATCTGTAAATTTTCAGTTCAATAAGATGTATTCAGTAGCTTAAATCTGAGGACATTACATTGGCTATTTTAATTAATTTCATGCGCATGAAAATAACAAGCCTGTAGTTGAGCTGATCTTAGTTATTGATTTTATTCGATTTATTTAATTAAGAGATGTGCTACATTATTTAGCACAACTGGATTAAAAAAAAAAAAATTAAAAAGTGTTTGTTGATTTGACTTTGGACCTGT
Organism: Acanthurus tennentii; assembly: GCA_029783805.1. Taxonomy (NCBI): domain Eukaryota; kingdom Metazoa; phylum Chordata; class Actinopteri; order Acanthuriformes; family Acanthuridae; genus Acanthurus; species Acanthurus tennentii. The sequence continues at coordinate 17,981,338 of JAPZDZ010000005.1, forward strand.
GCGATGGTCAGCTCAAGTCCAGCATGAATGTTATTATGAAGTATGGGCCAGTTTGACTCAAGGACACTGCAGAAGTGCTCTTTAGAAAGCCAGTGAGCCCTGAAGTGCTTGGGAACAGGACAGTGTGGTCTCCCAGCAGATTGATATCACTCCCTTGATGCATGCCAATAGATTCTCTGTATGAGTGCTTTTGTGTTCATCTGGTGCCAGTGTGTATGTAATGAAAATTGCAGCAATGCTGTTTAAAGTTAAATTTCAGAAATAATAAAGTGCTAAAAATTTGATGAAAATATTGTAAAATGTGCGCAAACACTTTTGGGTGCTTGCTGGCAATTCAACTTCTCAATAGAAGTGTGACATAAATGTCTACATGTATATCCAATTATTTAAAATAGGAAGGAATTGATCTTTACAATAAGTACAATAATTAAGATTGACAAACACATCTTAATAATGACGCAATATATCCTACAGCCTTATAAGAGCATTTGCAATCATAATTTAGTAACTTTCTCAGTTCCTTTTGGTACATTCCTCCCAGTGTCCGTGTAGGAATAATGGGATTTACCAATGTTTTAGTAATCCTTTGACCTTCATAAAATTTGGAGGATTTAAAATACTGTACAAACCGCACAATTGGGCAGCAGAGGAAGGAGGAGCAAGGATTTCCTTCAATACAAAACCAGTATGCCACTTAAAATTCATTATTCACAATTTAAACCCACATATTTTTATCAGTTTGCAAAGGTTAATACTCACCCCTCCGGACTGTGCAGATAAATAACATGACCATCTCCAGTACTCATCTTGCAGATAAGGTTTCCCTGGGGCAAAAGTACGAGCAGCTCAATGCTGATGTGAACATCATTAAGAACAGCAGCCACAGCGTTCACTGACAGTGTGATGCCTTGGGGGCAAATGAGCAGAAATGTAGCAAAGTGTCTGAGCAACTTGGTTTCCATAAAACACACAAGCACAGATCCAGACTTTCTCTGATAAAAAGTGAAAACATAAAACGCCATTACGAGAAGCACCACTGCGATTTTGATAGAGATTGCCCCCCAAAATGTGTATGTGAACATTTGAATTACCAGGACACTTGATTCACCTTTCGTCAAAGTTGTTGTTTATTTATTTTTATTTTATTGAGTAATACTAAGTAAGAAAGAATATCAGTGTGATACTGAAAATAAATGTTTTTGTGCCTTCCAGTAACTCCTGATTATTACAGTACAGTACACCCAGCCTCAAACTACATAAAAACATAAAAAAAATAGTTAAAAAAAAAAAAGGCCAAAATTTTTTCACCGCCACGCATGCGCTGTGGACCTATGACTTCCTCAAAATTTATTTTCTGGACCTTTTACATTTCTAATTGAGAACCCCTGCTGTAGATCATGAATTAGTTTTGACCTACCAGTTTTGCAGTGGTAGTCTACGGAGAGATAGCTTCCCAGCTGAGGACAAGGATCATCAAATGAGTCCACAACTTCTGTTAGATGGCAGATCTGACGCCCGTTGCAGTGAACTGGGAAACACATGAAGAACATAATCAGATATTGATGACACAAAGCAATGATAATAATATTATGGCAAATTTTACATATTCTTTCATATTAAGCTGAGTGCGGTTTATTCTCTAACAGTGATCCCACAAATATCTCCTCATAAAAGTCAATAAGATAAGATTTCAATAAGATTTGTCATTATCATAAACAGACTGCCCTTGTGTGATGCTTTAAACAGAAGCACAGAACAAAGCAAAAAAGTAAAGCAACAAAGGTGTGCTTTTTACGACATCTTCTTTTCACTTGTCTGAAAGAGGACATCTTAAGAAAGAGGACAGGTTAAGAAAGCAAAACATTCAAAAATTAAAAACTGTCTCTTCTTTTATGTGCTGCACCTGTCTTGATGAATGTTTTATTCTAAACCTGTAGCATCTGTGAGATTTTCTTTCTTGTTCATAACATACAGGTCAGGTAACAGGGAATTTAAAATGACCTTTTTCAATGTGTAACTGTGTGGTTATGAATATGTGTAAGCTTTGTGATAGACTTCAATCTTGTTCAGTCAGGCTCCTCTCTCTTACTGAGTGCATTCTGGGAAAGGCTGCAGCCTGTGCCTCAAGACCCTGAACAGGACAAGAAAGACTGCAAAATGAATGAGTGGACGGACTGTCTCCTTCAAAGCTTAATTGCATGAGTCAGTATTTACTCTAAAAGAAAAGGATACCATTAATATCTCTACGGTTATAGAGCTTTTAAGTTATAATGATGTGCTTTTATAGCCAATAATGTCGTAATTATGTCATCATTGTGTCAGCAGTGTTATTATGTGTGATTGCAGTCTTTCTTTGCAAATAATGTGAGAGACAGTGTATGCGTTAGGGCCATCAGTTCCTTCAGATAAGGATCGAGGTTCATGACGGATTTCATCCCCGCAGAGCCTTTTCAGGAGGCATGAGTGTTTGTTTTCCTATTCAGTTTTTTTTTCCTATTGCACTCAGCAGATTAAATGAAGCTAAGAGGGGTTACTGTTCAGATCAGACAGTTGACAGCTCTGAAGTGGATAATTGTATAACAATCAAACATCAACTATCATGTTTTCGTTACACACAAAAATGATTGGACCGCATTTTACCTTTTAATGATTCTACAACATCCACCCAGCTGCACTGAGGTTGTGTGGGTGTTGTTGGTGGGAGGCCCGTGGAACGACAGTAATGAATGTTCTTACGTCCGTAGAAGCTGCCTTCTATCATTAAGACTTGACCAGAGTCACATTGCAGAGTGGCATCATGAGCTGCACACGCAATGGATCTGCCAGACTCTGAAGGATGCAAAAGCAATACAAAGATGTTTTTCATCATAGAGCAATTCAGCATGCCATTTAACTCACATTTGAGTCAGAATACATACCAAACTGGCAGATGAAAGGCAGTTTTTTGTTGCAGTCTCTTGTGGCTTTCCACTGGAAGCCAGAGTTTCTTAGTATGTGTCCACAAGCTCCTCCTGGCTGTGGGCTGCTCACCCAGTTCCAATAGGTGATATGTGAACCGTCTAGCCATGAGAGAGGACCTGCGGACAAAACAGACCACTGCTAAACACATGTAACATCTTACAATTTAGAAAAAGTTACAGGAAATGTAATGATCTTAGTGTTTTTAGAGATAAGATTATTCTTATCTTTTTATTTGGTGAAATTACCCGCAACTGTTTTCAAGGGCAGCTCAAATGTACTTTTCACCATTAAGAGCCACTCCCTCTTGCCTTGCTTTCTTCATCAAAAATTCTTTGAGATATTTGGTATTTGTTTTTTTTTTTGGCAAAAAATCTCTAGTGTGATTTATTTTATCAGCTGCAACAGATTAAGAGATCACACCAACAACATTAATTCTAACAGTGATTGCATGTGAAGCAAAAGCCATATAATAATAGTTTATCATTATCATTTATCTAAATTTTTTGTTCAAAGAAACTATTGAAACATGGATATGAGGCTTATTTTTGTATATGACGGTGGTACCGATTGAACTACATTAGTACGCCTAAGCATCAATTCACATAAATCATACAAGGATACAAGGATACAGGAAGGTTTATTGGTCATTATACAACAGGTTGTATAATGAAATTAAAATGTGGTTACCTCTTGATTGATTAAGTGATTATATAAAAAATAAAATCATAAAATCAATAAAATCATCATCAAAAATCAAACATTTCAGTACCATAGAGCACACAGGGGGAGAAGTCACCCCAGAGCTCGGCTCCTGATTGTTTTAAATTCCTTACTGACAGAATGTTTAGTCAACTATGATCTTCCAGACCTTGGTATTAAAACCAACAGTAGTAGACCTGGATGCTAAGTACAGAGAAATATTGTAGCGTGCATTCTTTGATTCCTGTATGGCTGCACACTTAGCCATACTGAAAGAAAGTTGAAATCAAAATACAGCAAACATGATGTAATTAAAACTGAAAAACTGTCCCTCTGGTTGAACCATCAACTCCAGTAAGGAGCTTGATGCTAACACACAATAAAAAATATCTATTTATGTGCTAACAAAAAATAGCATTGTGTCCATGATAAAAATATTTTAAAAAACAATCCCTTTTAATCATGTGTTTAACATAAAATGACACATGCTCGTATTTATAGGCAAAGTTTGCAGCAGGGTGTGGGGGGCTCATCCATAATTGTGACTGTTATGCTTTGACATCAATTCAGAGGGCCCTATCATACACTTTCCGCCGTGCGCCAGTGGTGCATAGGGCGGGGACAGTTTAAAATTTATTCAGGGGAGTTTCCAGGTCAACTCTTGCCGCCTTGTTCCAGGAGCAGCAGAGGAATCCTGCTCTGTCCTGCCCAATGCGCCACTGGCGCACAGCGGACAGTCCTTACAGCTGTGTAGAATCATCTCATCAATTCATAGGTGTTTCACTGGGTGTTTCATAGGTGTTTCTCTGGCCAAAAATGTATGAACCAATCGGAGAATCTGCTCTCATTCCCTTTAAAGACTGGTTCCGCCGTATTATACACCTGGCGCAAACGTAAACAGCTGGAGCACAAGGATTTATTTATTTATTTATTTATTCATTTGTTTATTCGGCTGGAAAGGGACAATGCTCAATCAATGTATTGTGTCAGACAGCTCTCAGCTAGTTCCCCTCTTAAGTCAGATTGTTTAGAAAGCAAACATTTCCATATTTTGTAACATCAATTATCTATCTATCGCCTGCACATGCAAATGCGCACATACGCAGGCACGCACGCATGCAGGCACACATGCAGAAACCTAAAAATTAAATTCTCCGGCCCATTAGCACATAGACCAAGTGCAAGTGGATTTGCTATACACCTGTGGCAAAAATGTCATTTGCGCCAGGTGTATGATAGCAATTACACCTGTGCCACTGGTGCACCGCATTTGGGCCGGGTGTACAATAGGGCCCAGAGTCTGCTACTGGCAGCCAAGCCTTACAATAAGCATGCAGCCTAAGCATAGGGTTATGGCCAAAGTCACAATCCCTTTCCCAGGGAGATGTGACTAGCCTGAGCTCATTGCATTTAAAGACACAGAGTTTATGTGCATGCTTTCCCACATAATCTGAGTGGTATTTTATGCAAGAAATTTCACAGGAATGTTTTGGGGACCTTTGAGACCTATTAACACTGTCAAAAGGGGATAATATGAGACCTTTAAAGCAGTTCCAAGAACAGTGTGAGAGTGAGTATGATATTTCCTTAGAAAGCAGAAAAAATATTTATAAGCAGAAGTAACTCGCAGAGGGCAGACCTCAGGCGAGGTCAAACATCCACTCTCATAAGATGCAAATTTTGCAAGTGAAACCACTGTCCGCATCTATTTTCAAAGCTTTGAAAATGGTGTTAAAATAAGTTGTGCTACTCAAGTCTCATCATCTTAGATTGAACTGAAAGCTCTGGTGGGGTTTATTGCAGACAATTCACATTTGGATGCAAAAGTGTAATTATTTGTATTATTTGTATTTATGTTTTCCCTGAATGTTAATAGCTTTATTTATAAAGTATGAGAAACTAGAAGTTCAGGCTACCCTAAAGGATAACTGGTTCCTGTGAATGTGGACTGTGACCTGGCATCACTGTAAAACAGTTGGCTTTATTTTGTCACTAGTGAGATTTACAACTATCTGATTTTATAAATATAAGAAGATATTTTTTAGATCTGCAGTGCATTTTGAAGCCTTTAATGGGTTGTTCCCTGTTTTATTTCACACAAAGTTAAATGAGGTTATATAATAATCTCCTTGATGAAGTAATAATTTTGAATCAGTTGTACAATAATTAACATCATTTTTAAGACCATTACTTTCAATTGTCACATTTTTCCTTTTTCTTTTTTATTGCTAAATTGCAGCATAACTGAAAATCAAATTTGCATGTGACTTATAATTAAAGACAAAAACACAACTCCTTTGTGTCTCCACATGAGAAAAATATTTTTTCAAGCTCTGTGCCAAATTTACAAGGAGATTATTTTTAATTATCATGTGATATACGCTTCACTGCTGAGTTTTGGAAACTTAATTTTTTATAAATGTAAGTTTGTGCCGATGACCTGCCAATGAATACTCATACATCAAAGGTGGACAGAAACTTATAATTATAGATTTTCATAGTTTATATTTTGGCATAACAGTTGACTCTTGACATTTCAGACCTCTTACCTTCAACAATTGGATAATATTGCAGGTTTTTAGAGGTGGAGAATGCTGCTCCAAACCACATGTCCTCCTTAGGATCAAAATTTCTTTCCAGGAAATGTTGTGTTTCTTTATCAGGGATAAATGCAAGGTGTCCACCATGCTGCTCACACCACACCTGGGCACCAAAAAATGAATGCTGCAGACTCACAAACTCATAGCAGGAGCCCCTAAAAGCCCCCTGATGTTCTGGACAGTAGACATAAGCCTCCTCCTGATCTTCAGCACAAGACAGATAGGAGAGTGTCGTCAGGATCAGCAGGTGCACATATGTGTGGCACATCCTTTCTTTCCTGTTTTTTTACTTCAAACAAAAACAAAACAAAACATTTGGTTCACATCACTTTCTGACTTCTTGATGTTATTGGTACAGCAGAGAGAATCATTCCGCTTCACTCTCCTTCAATCTGATGTTCTTACACAGCAACATGTTTGCTTACATGCTGCTTTTAAATGGGTCTGACGTGAGCTTCACTCACATGTCTTGTTCTGGGTTCAGTTAACATTGTTTACCTAACAGCAAGGCTCTCAAAAACCACTGCATGCATTTCCTTTGTACAAATACAAAGCTGCAATAAAGGAGACATGGGAGAGTGGCATCGACCAGATGGTGAGTCAACCTGAGGTTAGGGTTTATCAGAAGGTAACACCATCAGGTAAAAGGATTTGCAGTTTTGCTCTCCAAAAACCCAACAAAGTGACAAAATGAATCAAATATCTGTGCTTGTTTGCAGCAAGAAACATCAATGAAAAAAACTCCAGTTATGTAACAAAGGAACATTTCTGTGAAATAAAGCATTTAAAACTGAGTAGGCCGTTGCAAATTTTCTTAAAGAAGCATGTTTTTAAGCACAAGCACAAAGTACATTTCACGTACAGATAAATCCACTAAAATACTTCCAGTTAAATGAAGTAAAGTTAATCAACTTGTGTATGAAAGAAGTTGTTATAAGGGATGAACCCACAAAGAATTACAACTATGGAAAGAGCAACACAGTTATCCAGTTCTTCTAAAATACCTCTCAGTACTTGTCTTGTTTTTTTCTCTCAACAGCTTTGTGACTGCTTTTATCAGTGTCCTTTCCAGATGAAGCAGGCAGTTATTTTCAGCAAAGAAGCTCCACAAAATAACTTTTCCTGCTGAGATCTAAACAATGGATGCAGTTTGCAGCTAGCTAGAGAATCATTTAGCAAAAGAACCAGATGGTTCCCTTAGGAGTTGATGGAGCTTAAATGGGTTAAATAAGTTATGGACTTATGTTCATCAAAGAGGGAAAACAATTTAAATTTATATTAATGTTGCCATCACAACTGTAAATTTGTGCTTCAGTTTATCTAAAATATGAGATGAAGAATTTTATCTACTCTTTAAAGCTGTATACAGAGGGAACAGATCCTCTTCAGTGGAGTCGGCCATGTTATAACAACTCGCTTTTGAAGTTGCCTTGAACATATTACCAAACACTGGTTCCAAAGATGGCATATCCTGTTTTTTGGGGAAATTTTCACAGCCACGTAGGTTTCACTGCACACATGAAAGGATATTCAGTTAGATGCATTCTGCAACTTGCCACTACATGCTGCTAAATCCTATACACCAAAACTGTGTACACAGTAACTGTCAGCCTTGTCTTTAGTAATAAAGAGAAAGTGCTACAATTATACTATTCTATAATTATGAATACTATTTGATGTGCACATAATTACTCTCTTTTAAGCACTAGTATGACTAACAATTGTCCATGTCTTTCTCTCTCTCCGACATAGATTTCCAGTGTTCTTAAGACTATATACAGCTCTACCCATAGTTGTTTGCATCTGCGCTTTAAGATTTCATTTGAGGAAATATATGTAACAGGTGCGCTGTTCCTTGCCCCTCCTAGGGCAGCGCTGTGGTTTTTCTGTCCTGCCTAGCTTTTATAAACGGGTCCGGTTCCATCTGCCTCCCCCTCTTCTCTTCCGGGGCCACTCGTCCACTGTGGTGGGGTGGCTTGGCTTGGCGTGGCGTGGCCTGACTGTGCCTGAATGGCTTCATCGCCTGTTTCTTGTCATTGGATTTTAATATTATCTGGTTCCCCTGTCGGAGTACCACTGTGTTTATGCGGTTGTTCTGGCATTCTTCGTCATTTTATATATTGACAAATGTAGTTATTTAGTTACTTTGAATATTGAGTTCTTTCAATTTAGTTTCCTTTGTATTGCTTTTGGTTTGTTTTGTTTCTATTTATTGGAGAATTCTCTGCTATTCGTTATTGATTAAGGTGCTGATTTATTCTAGCATCACCTTATTGGGTTTTGGTTTCTTTTCTTGATTCGTAATTGCCTTTGTTATACTT